>PVHY01016046.1:0-34621 GCA_004024945.1 Uropsilus gracilis
AAAAAAAAAAAAAAAAAAAAAAAAAAAAAAAAAAAAAAGAAGCTTAGCTGACAGAATCCAAATGGTTTCACTAATAAATGGGACATAGGAAAAACAAAGGCCAGGAGGAAAAGTCAAAACAAGCTAAAAGACAAACGGAAGTTCACAACTTGGGGGGTGGGAGGCAGGTGAGGGAGGGAACGATCAGGAAGGGGATTACAAAGATGTGAAATAATTATCCATATAATAAAGTATTTAATAAAAAAATAAAATCATAGTGAGCTTAGAAAAAAAACAAATTAAATGAAAAAGCTAGACACAAAAGATCACATATTGCAAGATTCCATTTATATGAAATATCCAGAAAAGGTAAATCTACAAAGACAGAACGTGGACAAGCAATAGACTAGAAATGTGAATTAACTGTAAGTGTAAACAAGGAATCCTACTGGAGTAATGAAAATGTTTTAAAATCAGATTATGGTGATGACTATACAAGTTAGTAAAAATAACTGAACTGTACACTAACAGCAGATAAATTTTGTTATTATGTCTCAATAAAATTGTTTGGGGGGCCGGTCCGGGTGGCTAGTGCCTGTAAGCTTCAGCCTATGAAGCGGCCGGGGCTAGGAATCACGGTTCGAGTCTTGCCTGGGGCTTGTAGCGAGACCTAGTTCCAAAAAAATCGCTGGACGTGGTGGTGCACGCCTGTAATCCCAGCTACCTGGGAAGCTGAGGCTGGGGATTGCTTGAGTCTGTGGTACCCCGGGCAACAAGAGCCTGCGGTTCCACCGACAAAAATAACGAAACCTAGTCTCAAAAAAAAAAAAAAATTGTTTGGAAAAAAAAAAAGGCTCAGCTGAGGACACCTGAGGGAGACCCCAGGCATCTGACTCTTCATTTGCAGGTCCGTTTTTTAGTTTTTTATCGTTTTACAAAGCTAAACTATACATCTGCATTCCTATTCTAAGACAAACAAAGGTAAAGTATGGCAGAATGTTAAAGATATATGCTTTCTGTTACCTATCATTTCCCTCATGTTTTGGAAAAAAAAATGAGGTCATCAGACTGAATCCTCTGGGACATTTAAGTGCCCCAGGATCTCAAACCGTTGTCTTAATACCAATAATCAATTTTTTAAAACTTTGAGTCAACTTATCAATTCATTGACCCCTCCGAAGCAATGGGCAGGTCATCCAGAGGACCACCCCTCCGCATTGTTAAAAAGACTGAGGCCACACAATCCATGGAGGTTTTCAGCACCTCACAGCCCACATACATATTGCTTACCAGTCCTCCAGCCTGGTGTTGTAGGAGGGTACCTCCTCTCCTATCTCTCTACTCCCTCCCCCTGCTCCTCTCAGAGCCCAGTCCCCTCTGCTGCTGCTGCGGCCAGAGTCTCTTTATTTTTCTTTCACACTGAAGACTGTGCAGCCTGTTGGAGGACCAGTCTACACTGAGTCACCCAGGTGAGGGTGAGGAAAGTTATCAGGCTTGCTGGAGTCTCTGAATGCCTCCCATACATCTGGATGTGTCTGAGTTACAATGCTTGAAGGGGACCTCAGTTTGCAGTTTAGGGAGGAGAGGGTGATTTCCAGACATGATCTCAAAGGGAATAAAACCATGAACATAAGGTGTACATCTTACTTGCAAGACCACGAAGGAAAGAAGACTCCTTTTATTTCTGCCAGTCTCTATAAGTAATTTGGCCAATATTTTAAAAGTGTGATTTATTATTAATTTTTCCACACCTGCCCAGCTCTGCGGTGATAAACATAATGCAAACTCCACTTAATTTGCAATGCTGGGGTACTGATTTGGTTACCTGGTCTATAAAAGCCAGGCCATTTCCAGAACCCATAGCAGTTGGCAAACTGAAATGAACTATCTTTTGGATTAACATTTTAACAGTTATCTGAGCCATCTTATTTTGGGTAGGAAAAACCTCTACCTATCTCAAAAAGGTATTTGTAAAAGTTAATAAATAGCAGTACCCCTGAAGCCTGGTTTGACTTCAGTGAAGTCCACCTCCCAGTATTGTTCTGGGTGGACTTCTCTGTACCTCATTCCTGGGCGGGGGGAGGTTCTAGAAGGTGCCCTTTGGTTTACCTGTGCATGAACCACACACCAGTGGTTGACAGTGTCCTTGCATAACCTTGGCCATCTCCTGGTTGCAGTAATATCTCTGCAGTAAGTGGGTCAGTGATAGTTTCCAGGCGATGCTTTCATGAATCTCATGGATTAGAGTCCTCCCAGTGCCTGCAGCCATAGGATCCTCTGGTCTGGTAGTTTGTGTCACCTTTCTATCAACATACCATGGCCTAGGGCTTGTACCCAAATAGTTCATTCCAAGGTAGCCACTGCAGTCCCTGCATACCTGACTCCTTCAGAGAGGCTAGATGGCATTTTCATGTCCAGGCAATGAGTGATGTGGGCATTGGAGAGCCACCTGTCCACGGCACTCCTGAGGAGGATCTTAATCACATTGGATGCACAGGTCTTGCCCCAGCATTCTGCAATCTTCTAGAGACAAGCAGGTCATCCAGCCACAATACAGTCTTATCTTTCTGAGAGGTAAACACTCCCTTGGTTATGCCCCTTGAGGAACGTGGAAGCAGGTAGAGATGGAACTTCAGATAAGAAGAACACCTCCTATCTCTCTAGCCCCCTCTGGCACATTAGAGAATGGTTGATAGCACATCTCTCACCTGTAACCCAGCTTCCTAACCTCTTTGGAATGTCCCAAAAGACATACAACCTATTAGTAATGACTATTGCCCCCAAAGGTAAATTCTGTTATCACGCATCCCGGCATCCTGCCTGCTGCATGTCACATATGCTTTGCTACTTTCTCATTACATCATTGCATCTTTCCCTTGCTGGGGTATATAAGGGATTTTTCGACTTTAATAAAGTGGACCTGGACATGCTTCCCAGGATCCCCATTCTGTGGGCTAGCCTCACAGATCGCTATCAATCTCTTGATTGATTGTCAATTTCTTCTTTGTTCCGCACCCATCTCTTAGCCCCTGGTTTCAGATACTTGGAGGTGGGACAGCTTATTGGCATTAGGGACCCTGGTCAGAACTCCTTTAAGAGTTTCAAAGATCTGCTGTTTGGTTTCAGAACACTCCAGGGAGAGTGGGGGGGTGGGGGGAGGGCCCAGTGCTGGAGTTCAAAGGCTTATTAGCATGACTAGACTCTGAGGCAGGTGTTGAGTCCTAAGTCTCACTTGCCACCAAGTTTAAACAATCCTAGGTTTGCACTGGACTCTGTTGCCTTTTGGCCACATCTGACATTTTTTTGGCTCTGAAATTCTAGCCGCTTCTAAGGACTCTTTTTTTTTTTCTGGTCTCTTTGATCTGTTTGGTTTGCATAATGCACTTATCTCTCCTAAAAATCACATGTTCTCTCTCTCTCTCTTTTGCTATACAGTTTACTTTCACTTTTTTGTGACTCACATACAGATTTTCCTGCAACTTACACAATCCTTTCTGCAACTTTACAATAGCACACTGGTCCCTTTCATTTTCCAGTAATCTTGGCCATCTTCTTAGTTTGTTTTTCTCCTGGCGTATCTCTTTCAGTAAATACCTTTTAGGTCATCTGGACCAGCTCAGATAAAAGTTTCCCTTAAATCTCTCTAATTTTTGTAACATTTTATTTCTGATTTTTGGAGAGACTGGTAGAAAAGATGTAGAGTCTCCTACATATATCCAGTTAGGATCCCAAGGGGGTTAAGACAGAAGGAAAATGCATTTCAAATGAACAGGGTCATGTTATTTTCTGCAGCCAGATTCAGGCATCTGCTTACAACCTGAGAAAGAAACATATTCTTTGACAGATGACACATTTTCCAATTTTAACACGAATATTTTTATTTTTTACTTATAACAGGCCCCTAATTAAAGTCAGTCATGGGCTTGCCTCAATACTGAAACAAATTATAACTTCACAGGTTCTCCTGGGGAGTATACACCCCACTAGGCAAGATGTCAAAATCTGTTCAACATAAGTCCCATCTGTAAGGCAAAACTCAGAGACATACAGAACATGTTTTGCCAACTTACATCCAAAACTTTTTGTCCTGTCTGTATGGTATGATGTCCCCTGGAGAGATAAGAATGTTATTAGCACAGGCATAAACATTATTATCCTTTTAAAATCAACTTTCAATCTTTTACTCTCTTGATTTTATTGATTTTTCTTTTGTGTGTGCCTTTTCCACTTTGGTAAGGTGGATTTAAGGATAGATTCCCGCAAGCTTGACTGCTGTTGGGGTCACCAGACGTCCTTTCCACAGGCCAGTCCATCCCTTCAGCTCACTGAGTTTCTGGTGTTCCTGTTTTCCGAGTTTTTAGTAGAATCTGATAACTCAGTTTGAATGAATGTACAGGAACTATAAAGAGCAGGATTTTAACAAATGTATGAGCTTTAATTGTATCTAGGAACTGTCCTAGGTGACATATATAATTTTTGATTTTTAATTTTTGGTCTATTACCATGTCCCCTAGTCTTGAAATCAGGTAAAAAAAAAAAAAAGGAGGCAGAAGGCTCCAATCAACAAGCCACATATAAAATGTGGCTTCTGCCAACCAGGTTCCCTCTGGTTCGTACCACCCGCACGTAGCAGTTGCTAGTCAGGCAAAGTTTAACAACAGGGTTTTATTAACAAGGAGATTCAACAGAGTAAACACAAAGTCCTTAAAGCCATAAATGGCCAA
Source organism: Uropsilus gracilis (assembly GCA_004024945.1). Lineage (NCBI taxonomy): Eukaryota > Metazoa > Chordata > Mammalia > Eulipotyphla > Talpidae > Uropsilus > Uropsilus gracilis. The sequence goes on from PVHY01016046.1 coordinate 4,704, forward strand.
TTATCTTACCCCAGTCACCATTTCCAGTCCCAAAGGTCCAAAGACATGTCCAAGATGGTGCCCTTTGCCTCTCCAAACCTGAGGCAGGCATGCTGCAAATTCCAGTCTTTCTCTGGCATCTTCTTTGTTCTTCTTTTCTCTCCAGTGTTCTGAGCTGCTCTGCTTCTCCAAGGTGCTTCAAACTTTTCCCACAACTGCTGATGCACAAATCAGCTTTTCAAATCCCTGGCCATCTCCAGGTACTAGCTCACTATGTCACCTTGCTATGGTGCCATACTCACCACACTGGGCACTCTTCTGTCAGCCACCATGGCTCCTTGCCATCACCGGCTCACTCTTCCAGGGGGCTTCTGCCCAGCCTAATCACTCGGGCTACTCTTTACTTGCCTGCCATTCTCAAGTCTCTCCCCAACTCTCCCCCTCTTGTCTTTGCTCCTTTCCTTTTTATCTTTTCTCTCTAAAAGCCAAAGACTCCAATTTCCCTCTACCATGCCCTCTAAGTGATACAATTCCTCTTCCCCACCTGGGGTTTGCAACAAAGTAAAAGTGTTATGGGGGGGGGATAAGGACACCCCTTTTAAATTCCTTTTTTACTATGGGTTCTTCTGCCTGGGTGCAGCAGCTGTTCGGATATCAAACCTTAGCGACCAGGATAGACAAGAGGTTTATTTCCAGATACAGGAAAAACAAACTAAAAGAATCCAGACCATCATAGGTGTTCCAAACGGAATTGAGCCCCACGTCCGCTTTCCAAGGAGCTTCGTGGGGTTTACCTCAGTCTTAAGGAACTTCTGGTCGGAAAACGCCAGGTAGTGTCCTTGACTCCCGATCCTCTTTCGCTCCAGCTGGCACCAGATGAATCCAACCAACACAGGCGTGTCTCAGGCCGGTCTCCCCGAGGCAGGCGTATCCGATCACCGTGGCTCCGCACTTCACCAGGTTCACTTCTCCTCAGGTTCACTTCTCCTCCGCCTTCACACAGCTCTAGATCCTCAGAGTGCGGGGGGAGGTGGGGAAGCTTCTAGGGACTCAGCTCCTGGGTCCTTCTCCTCTTGAGGCGAAAAACCTCCGTGCCTGATGCCAATTTACAGGCTCTCGCTCTCACTCTGCTCTTCCACGCTCCTCTCCAAAATCGTATCTATATCTCTAACTCTCCTTCTCCCCCCTTGCTCTCCTTTTTTATCCTTTTCTTTGCTCCCAATTCACAACCACACCCTTGGTGGTCTGTACCTCCCTTTTCCCTTTGGGCCTTTGGCAGTCACCACCTCAGGACGCTTCATTAACATAATCACCAAGTCTGCCCAGATAATCAATTTACCTTAAAAAGGGGAAGTGGCCTTATCTGGCCTCAGGCTAGTCTTAGTCTCTTTGTCTTTCAGATGCAAGTGATAGCAATGTCCACATTCCTTTCTCAGTGAAAGGAATTGCATTCATATTGGGTCCCAGCTTCAAAAGTACCCTTCTTGTTTAGGCCAGTATCCTTATCCTGTTTAGGCCATTTTTTAACTCTGTGTTTTTCAGACACAGCTAATGGCATCAATGCCTAAACTGTAATACTGCTCACACTGGGGTTCCAATATGGTCTGGAATGAATATGGTCTAGAATGGTCGCCCATGGATTATTTTATAAGGGCTTAAACTGGGCCTGCACAGGGGAGCTAACCTTAACCTCAATAGAGCAATAGACAATAGGCAATTCCTGATCCCAGCATGGGTGTGTTTCCTGACCTGACTGTTCGAAAGTAGTTTCTCTCTCTTTCTTTTTTCTCTACCATGGAAGCAGTTTTTACACCCAGGGCAAGTCTTCTCGGTGGGTATTGCCCTACTGGGGCTGGGCAGCACGCCCAGTAAAATGAGTACTTTGTTATATTAAGACGGGAACACCATTTTAGATCTCTTTTTATTTTTAATTTTCCTGCTACCATCACTTACCCTGAATAAAGGGAAACAGGTTTCTCATTTGGCAGTGCTGGGACTTTTTCTAAACCCATTAAAAAATACCATTTTTTTTTTTAAACAATCTTGATGCCCAGTGCCATAAAAGTCTAAACATCAGTTACTAAGTCCTAGGGCACATAGGTCAGCACAGATAGTGGACTCTGGGATACAGGGGAGACAAGGACAGTGAATCTCAGAAGGACAAACCAAAACATTTTTTTTCTTTGAAGATATGGGCAGTAACATTAGGAGGGCTAGCACAAAAACAGTAAATTTTGAGAGACTAACAAGATCAGAAACTCAAGGCAATTACAAATAGAAAAACTCTGAGATAAGAGGTGTGACTCCAAATGCATACAGCTGCCCTGGTAGTGCAGAACATGAGAGCCAGGAGGGAAAATCAATCACATCACAAAGAAGTTTTAGAACAGAAAAAGTTTGAATGTCCCTAAACACAGTTTCAAATGGTTACTTTACCCTCCCTGGCACAGCGCCTGCTTTTTTTGTTGTTGTTGTTTACTTATTTAAAGAGTCTGCAAACTTCTTTTGAACTTTTACAATATAAAATTAATTGCAAAATTAAAAAAAAGTGAGATAGGTTAGAATGCCATTAAGAGGCCAATTTTTTTCTCAGACCCCAGTACATATATAAGCAAAATAATATCACAGTACTGTATCAATTTGTTTTTGGGGTCATTAATATAATTATACCAGTTTGTAAGAATATATCCCAGGAGTCTGATACCAGTAATGGAGGCTATATAAGCACCCATTTTAATCAGAGCCTTAAAACAAACAAGACCAAAATACCCAGACAGAGCTTTGAGACAGACCAGATCAAAACAAGGCATCTTAAAGCAGAGGTCACATTGGTCAAATGAAAGCAGATCAGCAAGGATCCTTAAACCAGAGGCCAAAAGGCCAAAAACCTGGGGACCAGAACAGAATTGTAATGATTAGATTCGATGGGTGAAAGCAATGGGAGGTGCTGGTATCAGGCATGGATGAGTCCCCAGATGAAATCACAGGGCAGCGCTGCTAGGGAGTCATCTACACCAGAGCCCAAGCCCCCTGACTTGCATCCCCGAAGACCAATTAAGCAGAGACAAAAATTGAATCTTTAAGGTGTGCTTTTATCATACAGCCAGCAGCCTGGAAGGTGTAGGGTTAACACTCGAAAGAAACCGCCTTAACTTTACTTTCCAGCTGTCTTTTTCCTGGAAGAATTTAAAATGACCAGGAATACTGTGAAGCGGAGTATCCAGGATTGATGCTTTCTGTCCTGTGCTATTATTAAAAATCAAAAACAAAACAACAAAAGACAAAAACCAAGACAGAACAGACACAACAAATAAGACAGTCAAAACAAAAACAGAAGCAGGAAACAACCTAAATTTTGCCTTTTGTATTGGGACACCCCAATACATCCAGGGGTTGCCACAGACGTCTCTGGGCACCCTGCTCTCCAGGAATTGTCACTGCATCCAACATTCCCAGAAGAGGGCTTACCAAAAAGTATCCTTTAACAAAACCTAAAATGTGGTCTGCAATTTATTCACTCAAAACCCCAAAGCAGATGCCTTATGTGCGGGGACCCTTTTTCAAATGACCTTGCAATTTTGGTGAGTTTTTGGCACCAGGAGGGAGAGTCAAAGGAAAAAATGAAAGTTCTGAGAAGTCGGCTATCAGTAGCCACAGAGTACAAGAAGAGACAGGAGAGTATGTGTGTGTGTGTGGGGGGGGGGGGGAACGACGACTAACAGGTACTCGGGCCTGACCTCTGTGGTGATCTTAAAAAGCCCTTGGCATTGTAGCTCAAGTACAAACCCCTTGCCTAGTTTGCCTCTCAGGGACAAAGCTTCATAAATCTTTACGGGCTGTAAGGAACCATAGGAATGGAGCCCACTCAGACCCCGTAGCATGCAGTGGGGCCAAACTATTTACTGCCACACTGCCACACACACACACACACACACCTTTCATTCTCAGGTAAATCAGGAGAAAGATCAGGAGTCACAGAGTCGTGCTGGCAACAACGCCCCAAGATGCACAAATCTCGTTGGGACCTCCAAATGTCAGGCCCTGCACAAATGCTGCTCAGCACAAACACCCCAGAAGCTTAAGAAATGAGGACAAAGAGAGGTTTATTAAGAAGCTCAGCTGAGAACACCTGATGGAGACTCCGGGCATCCGACTGTTCATTTCCAGCTCCTTTCATATCGTTTTACAAAGCTAAACTACACATCTGTATTCCTATTTTAAGACAAACAAAAGTAAAATGTGGTAGACATGTTAGAGACGTACATTAAATTTATGAGCACATGTGCTGGGTTATCTATCAAACAGGAGCTGCCTGTTTTCCTTTCCCAGGGGAGTGCTGTCCCCAGGGAGGACAGCTGCTTGTGCCCTTAGGTGAGGGAGATACTGCATACGTTTGTGGTGCTTAATGTGTGACCCAGTCCAAGCTTTTTGCTACCTATCAATTTCAGAATGACTTGCTATAAAAATATTTAAATTTAGTATTAGTAGTGTACTTAACTAAGACAAAATTTAATTTCTTTTTAATCTGCAAAAGACTCAAATATTTCTAAAACTGTTTTTACTGCTTTTTGACGATAAATTAAATGACTGATCAAGGATTCTAAAACTTTTGTTATCCTCAGGAATGGTTAAATGAAAGATCTAGTTCTGTCAGCATTGTTGTACATTGTAATGAAAAATATATAGACCTACTTTTAAAAACCTCTAGCTGTTACTCTGGGTCATTAAATGTTGCTTTATAAAAATCTGTATGTGTTTATTAAGCCTGTGATAAGCTTCTTTGATATCAAAATTCTGTAGTAAAATTTTTGATCAGTAAAATAGATACGGATAGCTTATAAAGGAGTCTTGATGATTGATTTTGTAGAAAAATCCTGAAACATATTGGGCCAATGTAAACATATTAAAAACTTAATAAAAAAAAAACGTTGCTATTAAAAATAGCCACACCTGGCTGGGCACAGTGACTCGTGCCTTTAATCGCAGCCTATGGAGCGAGGCCGGGACTAGGAATTGCTTGAGTCTGCGGGTTCAAGACCTGCCCGGGGCAACATAGTGAGACCTAGTCTCAAAAAATAGCTGGGTGTGGTGGCGTGCGCCTGTAATTCCAGCTACTTTGGAAGCTGAGGCTGGGGATCACTTGAGTCTGAGGTACCGGGGCAACATGACCTAGTCTCAAAAAAAAAAAAAGAAAAGAAAAGATAACCACACCTTTTCAGTACACACACACACAGTATTTTAAAATATATGGGATTTTTACAATTTAGTATGTTCTGTTTTAACACTGTTGGTTAATTTTGGTTATTCTAAACTATGTGTCACAAAATTGAGAGAACATCCTTGTCCGTTCCTTTATGTTATAATTTTAAACATAGTAATTTAGTAGTTATAGAGTCTTTTGTTATTTATAAAGGTTACTTGCTGAGCTTTGCCTTCAGAAAGATCACACACACACCACCACCCACCCACCCCTGCCCGTGCGTGTGCGTGCACGCACACACATACACACACGCACACACACACAAAGACTGACAGCACTCTGGAAATACAGGTTTGCTGTGCACCATTCACAAAACAGAAAAATCATTGCAACAAGATGAAAAAAACCTCTCTCTCTTGCTTTAATTGCCTCCAGCAAACTGGGGACAAAATTATTGCATCCACCTTCTGAAATTGCAATGGCGATAGTGACCACCTACCTATACTCCCCATTCCTCAATTACTCTTAGGCATTAAAATGATAATTGCCTTTCCTGTTTGTGTTTGTCTTCTTTGAAATTCACCAAGGCCAGGCACGGTGGCTCGTGCTTGTAAGCTTCACGGTTCGAGCCCCGCCTGGGGCCCATAGCGAGACCTAGTTCCAAAAAAAATAGCTGGGTGTGGTGGTGCGTGCCTGTAATCCCAGCTACCTGGGAAGCTGAGGCTGGGGATTGCTTGAGTCTGTGGTACCCCGGGCAACGAGAGCCTGCTGTTCCACGGGCAAAAATAGCAAGACCTAGTCTCAGAAAAAAAAAAAAAATAAATAAAAATAAAATTCACCAGACCCTCACCCTGTGTCTGTAAATACCCCTTTCTTTTGTTAGTAAATTTGCCATTTGGTTCATTACCTCCAAATGGGCCCTCAATCTTGACTGAGTAATCTCTCATGATTTTTTTCTTGTACCTTGTGTCCAGCCGCCAACACAGGTTTGTTTTCATATTGAAGCCAGGACCTGAATATGGGCAATATTATTTGTTGGTAAAACTTAGGCATCATCATTATGTGTGTCTGAAAGACAAAAGGGTTAAGAATGACCTGAAGAAGCCTGGCATTGTGGTGTGCACCTGTTGTCCAAGTGCTGGGAGGCAAGAGGCTTGGGATTGCTTGAGCTCTCGAAAAAGCAGTCGGGCGCGGTGGTGGGCGCCTGTAATCCCAGCTACCTGGGAGGCTGAGACTGGGGATCGCTTGAGTCCCTGGGATCTGTACTACTCTTGGCAATATAGTGAGACCTAGTCTCTAAAACAAAAAAATGACCTGAAGCCTGGAGATAGGTTTCTTCCTTCCTTTACCTAGATATAGAAAATTTTGTTTAAAAAAAATTATTTTAAGAGATGAGGTCTCGCTATATTGCCCAGGGTTGTCTCAAACCCTCAGACTCAAGTGATTCCCTAGCCTCAGCCTCCCAGGTAACTGGGATTACAGGTACACGCCACCATGTCCAGCTAATATAGGAAATCTTCTGTAGGGGTTGGTCAATATGCTAACTTAACCCGTGCCTATCATTCCAAGGCCCAGGTGGGAAACCATAAGCTTGACCAGGCCTGGGTGTGGCTGATAGTAACATAATCAGGAACCATGATGCAAGGGGGAGCAAGGAAAAGGGGCTAAAAGAGAAAGGTGAAGGGACTGCAGGGATAAGAATGTTGATTTGGAGAGAGACTTGGATTTTGAGATCAGACTGGCTTTGAGAGGAGAGCTGATCTGCTATCAGGAGCTGACAGTTTTACTTCAGAAAGTAAAGCACCTGGGAGCTGTTGAACCTTTTGGGGTTCCCAGCCTTCCAGACTTTGAAGGTTGGGAGCTGGATGAAAGCAGAGAACAGGCTTTCATCACAGAGTGCTGAACTTCCCTGACAACCTGGAGAGAATGAGGGCAGGGTGAGGACACCTGCTGAGTTGAGCCTCCTGTTAGTTTTAGAATTCACTCCATGCTGACTACAGAGAATGAGGGCAAGAAGACTTGAACTGGGAATTTCTGACTAAACTACACTAAGACTGAGGTATAAAACCATGCAGCTCCCTGAGGAGCAAAAGCAGGGTTCTTTTCTGTTTGGGACATGTGTGAGGGTGTGAACTATTAGACTCTTTTTAGTTGGTCTTTCCCTATTTGTAAATAAACCTGTGTTTAACCTTACCAGGAAAGTTTGAACTCTGGTCAATTGCTTGTTGCGGGCAGAAGAACTCTCATTGACAAAAACTGAATAAAATCCCAGGTGACCCCCCCCTCACCTGGTAGCAATATAAAAATTACTGAGCCTATACAATTAAATCTATAATTATCAATGAAATATTGAGAATTACTACACAGGACAAAGGGTACTGAGAAAGATTTGTATGATGCATAACAATTACAATTTACATCTTTTTAGGAGTAAACAGGCATCGGTCTTTTTCTCTCTCATCCCAAAATGTTTAAAAACAAAACTTGTCGGCTATACTTATATATGTCTCTTAACAAAGTCTGTCTTTGCATAAGCTTAATAGAAACTTTCATTTCTCCTTAAATCAAAAATTAGAAACGTGTTTTGTTACAAGACTTTGATTGAAATTCTTCTGAGAGTTGATTTTGAGCTAAACAGAGTAGAGCTAAACCAAAGAGAGCCTGCCACATTGTGTTATGGTTCAGAATCTGACCAGCCGCACACAGAACACAAGACCACGAGAGATGCAAGCAAAAAGCCTTTATTTCCAAATCAACCTGGGATCCAACCACACACTCACTGATGCAGTGGCAGTACCTTGGAAGGAAGGACCCCGACTCATAGGGAAGTGGGGCTTTTATACTTTTTCAGGTGGTTTAGGGGAATTTTCCACACATGTTTTGACATAATTAAGACCTAGAAACTGGATAACCACCACTGTTCTGACATAGTTAAGACCTTGTAACAGAGACCAGATAACCACCTGGTTTGGGGGCAGTTACATGGTTCTGGGCTTTATCTTCTTGAGTCTGTTTGTTCCCTTTTTATGACATTAGTCTTAGTATATTTTGCATTCTTGACTTCTAATCTTTAAGCAATAATTTCTTAATATTTTTAGACTTTAACACTTGTTTATAGCTCCAAAGGCCCCCATGAAGGCTGAGGAAACTTGCTTCCATTGGTAGCACCGGAAAACCCTGAAAACTCCAAAACTTGACAAAAATCTCATGTGTAATCTGGTAAGGCAGAAACTGGATGTTAAAAAAGCTCATTCTGGCCGGGCACGGTGGCTCGTGCCTGTAAGCTTCAGCCTATGAAGCGGCCGGGGCTAGGGATCGCGGTTCGAGTCCCACCTGGGGCCCGTAGCGAGACCTAGTTCCAAATAATTAGCTGGGTGTGGTGGGGCGCGCCTGTCATCCCAGCTACCTGGGAAGCTGAGGCTGGGGATTGCCTGAGTCTGTGGTACCCCGGGCAACGAGAGCCTGTGGTTCCACGGGCAGATAGCAAGACCTAGTCTCAAAAAAATAAATAAATAAATAAATAAATAAGCTCATTCTAAGCCCTTATGAAGCTGGCTTGCTTGCTCGCTCGCTTGCTTGCTTGCTTGCTTGCTTGCTTTTTTTTGAGACTAGGTCTTGCTATTTTTGCCCGTGGAACCGCAGGCTCACGTTGCCCGTGGTATCACGGACTCAAGCAATCCCCAGCCTCAGCTTCTCAGGTAGCTAGGATTACAGGCACATGCCACCACGCCCAGTTATTTTTTTGGGACTAGGTCTTGCTATGCTGCCCTGGGCGGGACTCAAACTGTAATCCCCAGTCCCAGCCGTGACTCCATAAGTTGTTGCTTACAGGCATGTGCCACCGTGCCCAGCTTTCTTATGAAGCTTTCAATGAAGCAAAATAACAATTCTGCTTCATTACTGTGCCATATGAGTTTGTGCAAACATAACTAAAATGGTTTAAATTTAAATCTGACTTGCTAGTGGACAGATGGGATGAGGGCAGAAAAATATGTATCAGTGACTTTTTAATGAGTCACTGTTCCTCTTCAGTGAGGACTGGATCCTGTTTTGGGCAGGTCTGATGGACTGCAATGTCCAATAGACATCATCTGGTGATCCAGGTATCTCTAATTGACAACTTAAAATGTATTCAAGACCGGACATGGTGATGCACACCTTTAATCCCAGCCTAGGAAGGGAGGCCGAGACTAGCAATCACTTGAGTTCACGTATTCGAGACCCTCCAGGGGCAACATAGCGAGTTCTCGCAAAAAAACAGCTGAGCATGGTGGCACACGCCTGTAATCCCAGCTACCTGGGAGGCTGAGGCTGGTGATCGTTTGAGTCTGTGGTATCCCAGGCAACATGAGTCTGCAGTTCCCTGGGTAACAAAGCGAGACCTAGTCTCGAAAAGAAATAATTTTAAGAGAAAAAAGTTACCCCGATTATATTTGGTACTGTGATATATTCTGTACTTTACTGCTGCTACACTGCCACTGAACACCAAACCAACAACTGTCAGACCAGCAAATACAGGTCTTCCATACCAATACCCACCCTGTGCAGCATGAAGCAGCAAGATGATATACAATGCCTTTTCTCCCATAGAAATGGAAGGTCATAATGGATAATGGGGATTATGATTAGTGTTAAGTGTTATGCCTAACTGAGAAGCACCAGGGGTTAGCAAAACAAGCTGGTCCTGATAGGGATGCTGTGGTGAAATTGGGGACCATGGCCCCACATGGTGGTGTTGCATTGAGGTAGCAGCCATTATATCCTGGTGGGCAGAGACTTGGAGAAGGGAGGCCAAGGCTTCTGTTGAGAAAAGAGAGGGAGTTTAAGGAGTGACTGGAGAACAAGGGACAGGGAAAGAAGAGAAGAAAGGAGAGAGCAGAGGAGCAGCAAGGAGGCTGGAGGCCTCAGAGCTACTGCTGCCATGTGTGGCAGCAGGGCAGGGAAGGAAACCATGCTACAGACTTCCATCCCCAGCCTGGAGTAGTGAGGAGACCAGGGAAGCATGTTGGAGAAACCTGTGACTTGTGTAAGCTGAATTAGAAACATGGTACTTGAAAACTTGTTTTAACTTTGAAACTGCAAAGCTTAGAAATTGTCTGGAGACCTGTAGAGAATTTGCTGTGTTGCTGTTTTCATCATGAGACATATGAAGTGGTTGCTGCTATTCTATCAAGTCTTGCTGGTTTCGGGCCACTTTAGAGCTGAAAGAATGTTGGGGCTGTGTCTTTTGGAGGAGGATTGAAAATGCCATCTTGGTTTCTTCATTGGATTTGAATCTCCCACTTTTGAAGGAGGAGCAACAACACCATCTTGGTTTCATTTGGCTTGAAGTGAATAGCTATTCCTTTGGAAGTGGATCAACAATGCCATCTTACCCTGGGGATTACAATGTTGTGAAATTTATATATATAAAAACAAACAAACAAACAAACAAAAAAACCAAAAATAAACCACAATGCCATCTTAGGTCCTTTATCTGGTTTGAAGGTGGAACAATTGCCATTTTGTGGATGCACATGGCTGATGGAAGCCACGTGCGGTTTTTGGACTAAAGATTGAACTGGTTGGTAAGATAATTAACGGGGGTCTGTTTTATGTTCAGTGACTTTTAGTGTTTCTTTTTAATAAGTAAATTTGTTTTTGCCTCTTTTTTTTTTTTTAGACTAGGTCTTGTTATTTTTTGCCTGTGGAACCGCAGGCTCTCTTTGCCCAGGGTATCACAGACTCAAGCAATTCCCAGCCTCAGCTTCCCAGGTAGCTGGGATGACAGGTGCGTGCCACCACGGCCAGCTGTTTTTTTTTTTTTTGGAACTCGGTCTTGCTACGGGCCCCAGGTGGGACTCGAACTGCTATCCCTAGCCCCGGCCGCTTCACAGGCTGAAGCTTACAAGCACAATGCACCGTGCTGGCCTTGTTTTTGCCTCTTAAGGTTAATGTGATCTTGCTACTGCTTGTGCAAGCTGGGATGAACATGATGAATAGTTGGGTTTAAAGGGCTAGCTGCTCCTTTTTGTAAGTTTAATTAAGTTCTCTGCTTTGCCTGTTTTCTTACCCAATTTCAGTACCAGCCTGGATGTAGTACCATCAGATAAGCACCCCTACCCTTTAGAATTGACAACCTTTGATCAACAGCCTCATCCTAAGGTCAAAGTTTGACAATAACAGGGGTGAGTGAAAACAAGCTTGTGCAAATCTGAGTCTCCTGCATGCCTCTATCTCAAGGACATGCAGACCCTTGCCCACCTCTTTTTTATTTTATTTTAAATTTTTAAATGTTTTTGAGACTAGGTCTCACTAATGTTGCCTGGGGAACCATGGACTGAAGTGATCCCCAACCTCAGCTTCCCAGGTAGCTGGATTACAGGCACACACCACCATGCCCAAGTATTTTTTGAGACTAAATCTCACTATGTTGCCCCGGGAGGGTCTTGAACCCATGGACTCAAGCGGTTCCTAGTCTCGGCCTCCCTTCTTAGACTGGGATTAAAGACATGTGCCACTGCACCTGGCCCTCACCTCTTTTTTCAACTGCCATGTTATAAACACCCTTCCTGGCTTCCAAAGAGCAGGATGGTGATATTTCAAACATGAGTTTGTTGTCTTCCTCACTTTTTCGACAAATGGAGCCGTTTTCCTCCTCTTCAAACTTTTGGATTTTGAGATCAGACTGGTTTTGAGAGGAGAGGGGATCTGGCATCAGGAGCTGATTGCATTGAATCTTTTGGGGCTCCTAGCATTCCAGTATTCGAAGGTTGGAAGCTGGATGAAAGTGGAGAAGAGGCATTTATCACAGAGTGCAGAGCTGTCCTGATGAGGGGCGGGGGAGGGAAGAGAAAGAGAGAGAGAGAGAGAGAGAGAGAGGGGGAGGGAGGGAGGGAGAGAGAGAGAGAGAGAGAGAACCATTGTGGAGTTCACTCCATACTGGCGGCTACATCGACAGAGGGTAAGAAGGCTGAGGTAAAACATATGCAGCTCCCTGAGAAACAAAAGTGGTATTCTTTTCTGTTTGGGACACTTGTGAGTGTATGTACTATTAGACTCTTTTGGTTCGACTTTTCCTATTTCTAAATAAACCCCTGTGTTTACCTTATCATGAATGTTTGACCTCTGGTCAACTGCTTGTTGCGGGCGGAAGAAAGCCCATTGACTAAAATTAAAAGCGTGATCCCCTCACCTGGTAACACAAGCATCAGGTTCTTGGTAGGTTTTTATTGGTTCTAGCAGTTACATAGACACACCAGGCAGGGCAGGACTGGGAAAGGAGGTGAGCCACTCACCCCCTAGGAATCTTCACACTTTCTCTCATGCTCTCTGCTCTCTGATGCTCCTCCCCTCTCTCCTCCCACATGCTCTCTCACTCTGTGCTCCCCTTCTATAGTGGCACCACCCCCTTTATCTCCTCCCTCCTAGGCCTTGATGTGCCAACTCACACATGCGTATACCCATTGATCTAGGCATATACACAATCATGGAGAGGGCACAATAACACAGGCACCTGCCATAGAAGTCAAGTGTTCACCCACCAGAGGACAATGGCTGCCATTCTAATGCAGCACCACCATGCTGAGGGCCACACCCTCAATTTCAGCACAGTACCCCTGTCAGTATGAATGAGGAGGCACAGGACCCAGTGAACACAAGGGTTTGGAGAAAGGGAAACCATCTTCTCCACCATAGGAAGCACCACAATAAAGGTGCCTGGAGAACCATACCTGCCCTACAATAAGTTTTTGATATGCTCTGCCTGGCTGCCTGCCTCACAGCTACTATTGGACATCTGAGCATCCCGGTCTGCTTGTCCCAGGAGCTCAGGTCTTCACCCAGGAAATGGATGTTGCTCCAGAAAAGAAAAAAAAAAAAAAAAAAAAGACGAGACCAGTGGGTGAAGCATTGATTTAGGACTTGTAGGAGAGAGGAGCTGGAGTTGTTACAGGACTATAGTGGGTTTTGAGTCAGCTGCTAATGTGGCATCCACATTAGCATAACTGATGTGTTATGCATTGGAAAGGAAGAATGAAGCTGGGAAATAGAAGCTACTTCCCCTGTGCTTTAGTATTGTGTATTTCAAGAAGGACTTGGCAATATTATGAAGATTTGACTTTCTGACTATTGTTTTAGGGGCAAGGTGGACAAAGCTTAGATTGACTATGCCAGGATGTGGTTGATGGCCCTTTATCAGGATTCATAGCTTTCTTTCAGGAGCACAGAAGGGGGAGAGAAAAGAAAAACAAGGCTTTTGTGGTGTGGGGAGATTGAAAGCCTTCTGCTCTGGAAAGGGAGGGGGAACAAGGAAAAGAGATAAAAGGAAAGAGAGAGACAGAGAGAGAAAGAGAGTATAACCAGGGATTTGGCAATTTTGGGGGAGCATGAAGGTCACTTGTTGCTGCTGGGGCAATGGCTGAGGCAGAAGAAGAGTTGGCATTTGGCCTGTGGGCATCAACCCTGGGCTGGTGAGATACTTGGTATTCTGGGGGTGGCCATGGGGCCAGTCTTGGGGAGCAGCATTGGGCTGCTTCAGCAGGACAGGAAAGCAGAGAGGCTGTGAACTTTGCTGCAAACAGGCAATGGTCTGGAACAGTTGAATGCATGAACCTCAGCGTGTGTAAGCTGCTCAAGGAGTCTAAAGAGTTTGGAGGTTTTTTAAAAAAAATTCTTTCTTTAGATTTCTTATATCAGCAAATGGTTGTTGGAATGCCTTCCCCTCCTGCTGATTCCCCTTCTGTTCACTCAGACCACTCTCTCCTTGTTGTTTGTTGATCTATGTTGAGCCCTTTAGTTTCTTCGTTTTCTGTGGCATTGTCCTTTTCTTGAGCAAAGGACTATGTTCCTGGGATATAGCAAATCGTGCTGGTAGGTGTTCAGTCTTAACTTTGCGTTGTGCAGTCAGTCGGTGCTCATTTGGAGTCTAATAGTGTCTTCTCATTGTTGACTGTCTTCTTCAATCCATTCCCTGTGCGATTCAGTAAAGAAATTTCTTATTGTGAACAAGCATCTGCTGAAGGCCTTTGTGGATCATTTCCTCTCCCTCAGGTTGTAGCTTTACTGTGAGACTGATGCCCCAACTGTGACCTTCCTCTCTCATGGAATGGGGAGGGGCACCTTGCTCACCTTGGGTGGCGTATCAGCTCTTAAATTTTGGTTCATCCACTCATTTTGAGGTCGTAGGTGTGATTGTGTGATAGGTCATCTCCATGATCATTTCTCCACTCCGGTATGTAATGGCTTTCTCGATAGTCCTCTTGCATTCTGCTCAAATGTGTGGGCAGGAAAAAAAAAAGTGTGGGCAGGATCTTTATCTAGTTCCTCACCCATTCTATCCATTCTATGTCTGTTTGTATTTTTCTCTTCTCATTCCTTCTGAGGATTAAGTGGAGTGAGAGTGAAATAGAGGGGCGCTTTTATCATCGCTCCCCCCCCACCCCTGCACTTAGCCCATGCTCCAGCTGACCCAGTCCCCACCTGAGCTGGTTGGACACTCTAAGTTTGGAGATTTGAACTTTGTGTTGGACCTTGCTTTATCTACTTTGATTCAGATGTCTTTGGAGAGGCTGTGAGCAAGGCTTGAGAAGATGAACCTGGTGTTGGTTCCTGTTTTACCTTGGAGCATTTTTACTAAAGTTGAAATGGATGCTGAAAGAGAAGATGAACTCCATGTCTTGGACTATGCATTTGGAAGAAGCTGGAAAAAAACAAAGGAGGAAAAAGGAATGCCCTGCTTTTGGATCATGTGCTTGTGAACTCAGATTGACTGGATATGTGGTGAGTATCCAAGGAATAAAGGACAGTTTTGGACATGTGGAGGGGTATCTGGGCTTTTCATGTTTATTTTGTAGTACATGTAATGGGGTAACTGGGGTTTTACATGTGGTGAGGTAATTAAATTAGAGTTTACATGTTCACTTGGCAATAAATAGTTTGATCACTTTAAGAGTTTGGTCTGGCTTTGGGATTGCATAAAAGGCTTCTGGTGGAAAAGAATGGGGTGGGGGAGAGGCCCTCTGGAGCATCCAGAGGTGCTGCAGCTTCAGCCACAGCTCTGGATGTTGGTAGGCAGGGGAGACTGGTTCCACCGCAGCTCTAGGGACTGGGGACTTGGAGGAAGTAGGTCAGATTAGCCAATCTCAGTCCCTCTGGTGTCGGGGATGGAGATGGTACCTCTGCCAGGAAGCCCCAGGCTGGGGGGGAGGGAAAGAGTAACTGGCAGTTTTGCAGGCCTTTCCCAGCAAGACGGAAGTTATCTGGGAAAATCACACCGTCTGGAAGTTCTGGGCCAGCAGAGACCCTACTGGGGCATCCCAGGTGCCAGGGCTTCAGCCGTGGCTCTGGATGCTGGTAGGCAGGTGGAGCCTTGCCGCACTGCAACTCTAGGGACTGGGGACTTGGGGGAAGTGGGCCGGGGAAGCCAACCTCAGTTTTTCTGGTGTCCGGGACAAAGATCGTATCCCTGCCTGCATACAGGCAGGCAGGTGTGTGTGTGGGGTCCTCTGGTTCACTCCCACCTTTAACAGACTTTCATAGGAATGAGAAGAAAAGCAAATCTGCTGCAGACATGTGAGAGGAAAATAAAAGGTCATGGATACATTAGTCACCAGGGTGAGACCCAAACAGAGCATGAGGAGAACCATAAGAGACAAAACTGTAAATCCAACTAACAAGACAACCTACCACAGTGCCACACTTAGAATGTTTCAGGGAGTCAGGGAATCAAACCCCTGATGCAGTGATGTGTCAACACCAATGAAGCAACCCCCTACCACAAAGGGCGAGAAAAGCCATAGAGATGGGCCCCATTCAGAACTGCAAACCAGGAGAGAGGAGAGGAGATGGATCAGCATCAGTCGTCCACCAGAGTTTGTCCCTACTAGGGGACCTCTCTACCACAACTGGCTGGGAGAGAGGTTGTGAGCCCAACCCCAGATGTCAAAACAATAAGATTTGGAAGCAGTAAACATCAGGCTGGGCACAGTGGCGCATGTCTGTAAATGGCAGCCTAGGAAGCCCCGTTGGGGACTGGGGATCACAGTTCGAGTCCCACCTGGGGCAACGTAGTGAGACCTAGTTCCAAAAAAGTATAGCTGGGCATGGTGGTACGCTCTTATAATCCCAGCTACCTGGGAAGCTGAGGCTAGGGATTGCTTGAGTCTGTGGTACCCCGGGCAACATGAGCCTGTGGTCCCATGGGCAAAACTAGTAAGACCTAGTCTCAAACAAAACAAAACAAAACAAAAAAACAGAAAGAAAAGAAGAGACAGTCAACATGAATGAGGAGGCATGAAATCCTGTAATGACACAAGTCTGGAGAAGGAGACAATCACCTCCATCAAAGGAGGAGGTGCCACAACCAAGGAGCCAGGATAGCAGCTCCACAAACCCAATGACAAGAGGTTTTCAGTCATGCTTGGACTAGTTACCCTCTATAAAGCCACCCCTGGAAATCTAAGCAACAACAACAAAAAGACATTGCACAGGAAAAGAAAGAGAACAATGGGCCAAACACCAATCAATGACTTGTAGGGAAAGGGATGTGGGAGCCACCCGAAAGGGGGTGGTTGGTGGGGGTGGGGGAGGATGGGTCATAACTACACAAATGAGATGGAGATTGTATGCAGAAAATAAAATAAAATTTATAAAAAGAAAAGAATGGGGGGCTCTCTTTTTCTAGTTTGGGAAAAAAAGTTCCCTGGGTAAGCAATCAGCAGGTCTTTAAATGATAAAGGTAACTTGTATGTGGAAGCTTAAGGTTTAATAAAGGCTTTTACCCTTTTTGCATCAGATTAAAATGTAAAGGTTTTTTTTTGGTTTAGGAAGCTGGTAAAAGGATTTTAGTGAAGCGTTACTTCCTCTCTACCTGATAACAAAGTGACTGGAGAGGGGAAGGAGGAAAGGGTAGTGTGGAGGTGGTAGAGGGGTGTTACTGAGGCTGGGGCCATACCTAAAGGGAAAAATAGCTTTACCAAGATGACCAATGCAAGAAAATAAGAATATAATTTTTTTAAAAAATGAAAACAATATAAACTAATTCCAAATAACATTTTATTTTAAAATCAATTATAATAGAAATTTCAAATCATAAAAAATAAAAATCATGCTCCTCCTTCAATCTAGCCACCTTTCTTCCTGACTGGGAGGAGGGAGGATTGAAGCAGTTCTGTGGCCAAATAGTGCTCCAGAACTATGCAACTAGGGATGACTTGCAGGAAAGTCCCTTGACTCCCCCAATGGGACCCTTTTCATCTATGGTGGCTCCTCTGCGGATCAAGGAGTTGGGAAGGTAGGCTATGCAGTTGTCACTCTGGATAAAACCACTGAAAAGTGCAGCTTTGCCCTCTGGTACTAATGCCCAGCTAGTGGCTGTGAAAAGTCAGCAATGTCCACAACATACACATGGGCTCTCACTATGTTTGTCTAATCCTTCATGCCCATGGGGCCATAGGGAAAGAAAGGCGTTATTTAACAGCTAATGGGTCACCCACTAAACACTCTCAAGAGATAGATCAGTTGCTGATTGCTGTGTACCTTCAGGCAGAGGTGGCAGTAACACTACTATGGACTCTAGTCTGCTGCCATCAGTTTAGGAAATAATTGAGCTAATACTGCCATCAAGTGGACGGCCAAGGTTCACAGTTCTTCCAGACCAGTGAGAGCATCCCTCCTGACAGGGAATGGGCCCTATCCCACGGGTACACTCTCTCTCCATCTGGGTGGTTCCAGATTGAGGACGGTAAGTGATACCTCCCCTTCTCAGCTCAGGGAAAGAGCTTACATTCATTCTTCCACCTAGGACAAGAAAAGATGTCTATAATTTAGTTGATAGCTTTCTGATTGTTCAAGTAATCAGACAGGTGGTTGATCTTAAAACATGACATGAACTATGTCTCAAAAATAATCCTCAAGTTGTACGCCCCTCTCCCTCTTCCTCAACAAGGATGGGGACACTTCTTGGGGAGGACTGGCTGATGGAGTTCACTCATCTGCTTAAAGCCGAGGGCAATCAGCCCCTCTTGGTTCTGCTGGACACCTTTACTATCTGGGTGGAAGCCTTCTATAGCAGAGCTGAGAACACCCCTGAAGTGCTAAAAGACTTGCTAACGGAAACTGTCCCTCATTTTGGACTATCTAGGGGGTCTACAGAGTGACAATGACCCAACCTTCAAAGCCAGTGTCACCCAGGGAGTTTCTGGGAATACAGTTTGACCTTAAATGTGTTTGGAGACCACAGTCATCTGGAAAGCATGAAGAGATGGAATTCTTTGAAAGGATGAGATTGGAAAGATAACTCAAGAAGCTATCTTCCCCAGCCTAAGATTTGGACACCAAAAGAAAGAGAATGAATGTAGCTGGCTGTGGATGTGCCCTGCAGACATTTGCAAAGATTGTGGATCCCTTCCCATACTAGCAGGGTATCTGAGACTTCAGTTCAATTCTGCTTCATTCTGCCACAATCTACCCAGAGATAACATCAGATTCCACAGGTAATGGGTTCAGTCTCTCCCAAGATGCTCTCCACTTCAGTCAGAGTAGCAAGCCCCATGTTCTGTGGTTCTCAGGATAGCTTCCCCAGGTTTGATGAATGTGCTGGAGTAGCTCATGGAACTCAGGAAACATATTTACTTTCTCAGTCACTGGTTATAAGTCCATGACAGCTGCACAGAAGCAGCACAGGGAAGGCCTGGGGAAAGGACCATGGCCTCTCTGGTGCTCCACTCTCCCCAAATCTCCACAGGTTCACT
This sequence comes from Uropsilus gracilis, assembly GCA_004024945.1. NCBI lineage: Eukaryota > Metazoa > Chordata > Mammalia > Eulipotyphla > Talpidae > Uropsilus > Uropsilus gracilis. The sequence goes on from PVHY01016046.1 coordinate 23,613, forward strand.
ATGCTGAAAGCTGTCTGAAGGCCCTACTTTTTGGGATTCATGGGCTTCATTGTTTTAGGCATGATTCTTTAAACCACTGACCACTGGCAATGGACTCTACCTCCAACTCCTCCCCCTAAAGGTCTAGATCTGGGACTGGATGTTCCTTCCCTTTAACCACAAGGGTGGTTCACCCAGCAACCATCCCCCCATCCTTAAGTGCTTTACCAAAAGTCACCTGATAATGTTAGCATATGTGATCAAGGGGTACCCTGGGACCCCCAAGCTCCCATGCTCTAGAGAGATCTGGCCTTCCATGAACACAAAGATGAAGCATGCTCAGAATGAAGGAACTATAATGGAACTAGTGTGCATAGAGCAAAAAGAGAAGAGAAAGTCCTGAGTAAAATACCTAGTGTTACCCATCATGTTCAGCCAAATAGGGTTGGTCCAAAGCAGGGTCGCCGAGGCCTGAAAACTTGCCACAAGTCTAAGGCCCTTCTGTTGGGGACCCATAGGGAAGGGGCAGTAGGAGTCAGGCAAGTCTGGGATGAAAGAAGCATAATCAAAATACAAATCAAGGTAACAGCTGCCATTGTCTCTCACCCACGTGTCTCTCCCAAATATCTCTACATGTTACTTCACATGTCTCTTCCGAATGCCTGATACACATCAAAGGCTGAGAAACAAGCCAACCCTTCTTGTCCATGTCTCTCCTCTGTGTGTTCCAGAGCTCTCCTACCTTGCCTGTTAAACAGACTCACCTGACCACTCAGTCTGCCCATCTTTAAGAGGAGCTGGGGAAAAATGGTACTGCTCCTCCTTTTTATAGTTATATCTGTTACAATAACAAGAGACACCTTTATCACTTCAACCCTTAGACAATCCTAAGGCTTTTATGAGCTGTGATCTAGGACCTGTGGATGAAGACCAAATAGGTATGACAATTCTATTTTGGTCTTTTTTTTTTTTTTTTTTTTTTTTTTTTTTTTTTTTTTTTTTTTTTTTTTTTAGACTAGGTCTTGCTATTTTTATTTTTGCCTGTGGAACCTCAGGCTCATGTTGCCTGGGGTACCACAGAGTCAAACAATCCCCAGCCTCAGCTTCTCAGGTAGCTGGAATTACAGGTGCGCGCCACCACGCCCAGCTATTTTTTGGAACTAGGTCTCACTACGTGCCCCTGGCAGGACTCGAACCACGATCCCTGGTCCCGGCCGCGGCTTCCTAGGCTGCTGTTTACAGGCATGCGCCACCATGCCCGGCTATTTTGGTCACTTGATCAAATATCTATTTTTCTTATAAGTCACAACATTGCACTGACACTAATATTGATTCAAGCAGACTCAGAGAGGGGACTATGTATAGTTTTTTACTTTTTTATGTTGAGATTTATGATGTACTCTCTTAGCAACTTTCCCATATACAATGCCATATAATTTTTAAAATTTACTGATTTTATATGTATTTTTTTAAAGAGACTAGGTCTGCTATGTTGCCCTGGGTTGTCTTGAACCCGCGGACGCAAGTGATCCCTAGCCTCAGCCTCCCAAGTAGCTGGGATTACAAGTGCGCACCACCACACCCGGCTTTATATGTATTTTTTTCTTATTTCCTTGTATATCTTGAAGTTCTCCCACTACTGTATCATCCATGAAGAGTCACCGTGATCCCTTGTTCCCTTCCCTGATTTTGCTCTCCTTTCCTTCCACTCCCTTGCTGTATGCTTCAGTTCTGTTATCAGCTTGCTAGTTTTAAGTTTTTCTTTTCTTTTTGTTTGGTTTCTCTATATTCCACATATAAGTGAGACCATCTGCTATTTATCTTTTTCTTTTTGTCTTTCACATGTGATTAAAAAATTCATTTATTTTTATTCTTTAGATCACAAGCTCGGTAAATGATTTTTGGCATACCTCCCCCACTCTCCTCCCTCTGGTGTCCCCTCCATTCTCTCAAACCCCTTTTTGTTGTTTGCTAGTCTGTGTTAAGTCCATTAGTCTCTTTCTTTCCTGTGGCAGTGTCCTTTCATTGGGTGAGGGACTGTGTTCTTGGGACTAGGTGAACCGTGCTGGTGGGTTTTCATTCTTAAGTTTGCGTTGGGTGGCCAGTCTATATTTATTTGTGATCTGTACTTGTTTTCTCATTGGGGGCTGTCTTCTCCAGCCCTACCTCTTGTTTTGCTGCTTTACCTTATGGTTCTAGCATCAGATTTAGGGGGTCTCACCCTCTGCCAGTGTTGGTGAAGAAGTTTCTCTGGATACAGGCATCTGTGAATGGCCGTTGTAGAGCATCTCCTCTGCCTCAGGTTGCAGCTTTGTTGAGGGGCCGATGCCCCCAGTCTTTGGCCTTCCTTTTCTCTCCCATAGTGTGGGGAGGGGCACCTTGGTCTCCTAGAAGGCATCATGGAAATGTAGTCTTGGGTCTTCTAGACCCAAGGAGCACGTAGATGCACCTGGTGGCATCTTGTTTCTATAGCTGTTTCTCCTGTCTCGAATGCATTAGATATCTCAATTGTCCATCTGCTTTGTGCTGCTCAGGCTTATAGGCTGGATTTCTACCTGGTTCCTCACCGTTCTATGATGGAATTTGTATTATGTATGTTCTTCCTCCTCCTGAAGATTAGCTGGCATGAGAATGAAATGGAAGGGGCATTTACTCCCCCCCCACCTGCATGCTGGTACCTTCCTGAATGGAGGTGGGGCCCAGATGGCTGAGCATGTGCCCTCTCAAGTCCCCCCTGGGATGGAGGCTGGGGAAACATACCCCAGCCAATCCGGGCTGCAGATGGCTGTGCCCTGTGCAACAACATCCGCTGGTGGATGGGGCCAGAACCCCACCCAGTACCCCCTCCCGGGTTCTACAGGCTTGGGGGGCTTACCAGGGGTCATTGCTGCCTTTGCTTCCTGCTGGCAAGGGAGCTCTGATGGCCCAGGACTCTGGGTGTGCAAGCAACCTGCTTAAACTGCTTGCTGGCGGGCGGGGGTTCAAATCCCCACACTGTCCCTATGCCAGTACCTCCCTGCATGGGGGTGGGGCCCAGATGACTGGGTATGTGCCCTCCCAACCCCTCCCTGGGGTGGGGCCTGGGGGAAACATTCCACAGCCGATTCAGGCTGCAGATGGCTGCCCCATGTAACAACCATACGCTGGTGGATGGAGCCAAAACCCCACCCGGTCCCCCCTCCCAGACTCTCCAGGTTTGGGGGGGTTACCCAAGGTTCATTGCCACCTTTGCTCTCTGCTGGCAAGGGAGCTCTGATGGCCCAGGACCATGGGTGCACAAGCAGCCTGCTTAGGCTGCTTGCTGGTGGGCCTATTTATCTTTTTCTTTCTGGCTTATTTTGGCTAGCATGATTCCTTCTATCTCCATCCATGATGCCACAAATGACACGAACTTTCCTTTTTGATGGCTAAATACTATTCCATTATGTAAATATACCACAACTTTTTGATCCATTCATCTGTTTTGGGGTGTTTGGGTTGTTTTCAAATCCTAGCTATTGTAAATAGTGCTGTAATAAATGTAGGAGTACAGGTGTCCTTCTGCATTAATGTTTTGGTGTCCTTTGGGTAGAATCTGATACGTGGGACTGCTAGGTCAGTGGTTGTACCATTTTCAGTAGTTTGAGGGTCAGTCACATAAGCTTTCCATAGTGGCTGGACCAGTTTGCATTACCAACAGTAGTGTAAAAGTGTTCTCTTTTCTCCATTATCCTCACCAACACTTGTTTGCTTTTTTCATATGTGCCATTCTTAATGGTGTGAGGTGGCAATATCATATAATTAACTGTAGTCACCCTGCAGTGCATTACTTCCCCATGATTATAACTGGAAGCTTGTATCTTCTGACTCTCTTCATCAATTTCACTCATATCTGCCCTACTCCCCACCTCTGGCAACCACTAATCTTTTCTATGTATCTATGATTTTTTTCCAGATCTCAAATACAAGTGAGTCCACAAGAGAGTTTTCTTTCTCTGACTTATTTGACTAGCATAATACTGTCCATGTTATCACAAATGGTGAGATGTCATTCTTTTTATGGATGAATGATTATAGTTCATTGTATACTTAGGTATTTTCTTTATCCATCTTTTGATGGAAATTTTTAGCTGGTTTCCATCTCTTGAGTATTTGAAACAATGCTGTAATAAACATAAGGGTGCACATGTCTTTTTGAGCTAGTGTTTTTGGTTTTCTTCTGCTGAAAACAGAGTAGAATTGTTGGATCATGTGGTAGTTCTATTTTAAATTTTTGAAGACCCTCCCTATACTCTTCCATAGAAGCTGTAGCAATTTACACTCTGACCAAGAGTGTACAAGGGTTCCCTGTCCTATACATTTTTGTGAACTCTTATTTCTTTTCTTTTTGATAATAGGAACATGTGAATTGATATCTGATGGTTTTGCTTGCATTTCCTGGATAAAAAGGATTTCAAACACCTGTTGATCATTTGTATGTTCGCTTAAAAAAATGTCAATTCAGGTCCTTTGCTGAATTTAAAATCAGGTGATTTTATTTTACCAATCAGCTGTATTGTTCCTTATATATTTTGGTTATATGATGTGATTTGCAAGTATTTTTTTCCCCATTTGGTATGTTCCTTTTACAAAATAAAGGCTTCCTTTGTTTTAAAGAAGCTTTTTAGTTTGATGCAGTCCCACTTGATTATTTTTGCTTTTGTTGCCTTTGCTTTGGTATCAAATTAAAAAACTCATTGCTAACTCTAGTATTAAGAAGCTTACCTCTTTCTTGAAGTTTTAGGTTTCAGGTCATATGTTCAAGTCTTTAATCCATTTTTAGTTAGTTTTTGTGTATGATGTAATATAGTGATCCAGTTTCATTCTTTGGCATGTGGTCATCCAATTTTTCTAATACTATTTATTGAAGAGGTCATCTTTTCATCATTTTATAATCCTTCATTTACTGTAGATCAAATGACCATATGCTTATGGGTTTATTTCTGGGTTCTCTATTCTATTCCTTTTATCTGTTCTTGGAAACACACACTTTCCAAGATTGAATTGGGAAGATAAAGAAGACCTGAACAGACTAATAAGGCAATTGCAACAGTAGTCGAAATCTCTTCCCAAAAGCCCCACCCAGAACATATCACTTTTCAGTTTTAGCAAACATTCAAAGACAAACTAATACCCTATCTTCTTGAACTTTAAAAAAAATTGAAGAGTATGGAATGCTCTCAAACACATTTTATAAGGCCAATACTACTCTGAAAGCAAATACTACTCCATCAAGCAAATACTACTCCATCAACTTAAATGTCAACAATTTGGGGAATGTAAATATATGCATGTACACATAAGCTAATCTATTATGCAAGAAACTCAGATCAGTGGTTACTGTCATAATAGGAGTGGAAATTAGAAACGATCATGTGAGAACTTGCAGGGGTGAAGAGTTATGTTCTCTATTTTGGTAAAGTTTCATGATATTCATTTGTCAGAATTTACTGGAGTACAATATGAAGTTGTGATTTTATTTGTTCACAAAATTTACAGCAAAAAAAAGAGCCAAAACATTGAAAGTATTAAACTGTACTTAGTTGATGAATTGCACATGGCATGTGCATGATTGTCTCCAATCATGTTTGGAGACAATGTTTTAAAAATCCAGAATGACTGTGGCTTAGGAATAGAGTTCAATATGAGATGCATTAAGATGCATAAACAACTACCAAGATGTTGGAGGCCGGATTCAAGGTACGAGAAAAGAATCCCGAGAAAAGAATCCGGAGAGAGATTACTCAGTCAAGACTGAGGGCCCATTGGAGATAATGAACCAAAAGGCAAATTTATTTATTAACAAAAGAAAGGGGTATCTATAGAGACACAGGGCCAGGGTCTGGTGAATTTCAAAGAAGACAAACACAAATGTGAGAGGCAATTATCATTCTAAAGCCTAAGAGTAATTGAGGAATGGGGAGGATAGGCAGGTGGTCACTATCTCTGATTTAGGGAAGCCAGCAGTGCCATTGCAATCTCAGAAGGTCAATGCAATAATTCAGCCCCCAGTTTGCTGGAGGCAATTAAAGCAAGAGAGGTTTTCCTCATCTTGTTGCAATGACTTCTCTGGTTTGCGAGTGGTGCACAGCACTAAGGAATGCTTAAAATAGCCAGTGCTGAAGAGTGACAGGAAGGCAGGATGGAGGGTGAGCACCGCAAAGAGGTTACTAAGCTATAGAATTAGACCCATGCCACAAATTACATGGGATGTTACTTGGAGAGTCACTTAAGTTAAAGGTTGTAATTACAACATACCATATAGATACAGGGAAATCAAAAAGCAGAGAACTAATGGTTTTTGAAAAAGTTCTCCTGCTTTGGAATGAAGTTCATGGTCATGGAGTTTCAAGCCTGAATGAACACAAGAGTAATGCCATTACTGTTTCCTGTTGTTGCAGTTTTAATTAATTTATTAAAAAATTTTTTTTGAGACTAGGTCTCACTATTTTTGCCCGTGGAACCGCAGGCTCATGTTGTCCAGGGTACCAGACTCAAGCAATCCCCAGCCTCAGCTTCCCAGGTAGCTGGGATTACAGGCGCATGCCACCACGCCCAGCTATTTTTTTGGGACTAGGTCTCATTATGTTGCCCTGAGTGGGACTGGAATTGCAATCCCCAGTTCCGGCTGCGGCTTCCTAGGCTGCTGCTTACAGGCATGTGCCACCATGCCTGACCTTTATAAAATTTTTTTCTCCCCCCCCCCTTGTTGCAGTTTTTATTGAGAATTAAGGGAAGAATTGTCAGAATGAATGACACAAGACTAAAGAGGCTGACAAGACCTATCTTTTAGGAGACTAACCCTCACAAGAAAGCAATATTGCTAATTTGATGTATGTTTCACCTTCACTCTTTACAGAACTCAATGAAATACCATATTATTTACCGATAAAGGAAGCTGTGTGTGAGAAGTTATTATTTCCTGAAAGAATTGATTCTAATCCTGCAGACTCCCAGGAAAGCACACCTGTGGAAAAAGTGTTATGCAACATAAACTCACCGTGGAGTCGGACTGGAGACCATGGCTCTTTATAGCAGGCATTTTTTAAGTTTATTTTTATTATATAAAATTTGTTTACATTATTATTATTATTTTGTCTTTGGGGTGTTCCTCTCTCCCTTTCTCGTCCCACCCCATGTGGTTACTACATCTCCTCTTTCACTGCCAGCTGTTGGTCAAATTTTAGTCCATAGGATTCTTTGTTTTCTTTTCTGCAGCAATGTCCCTTTCCCAGGTGAGAACGTGTGTCCTTGGGACACAGTAACCTATGCTTTGTTTTCCAGGTGTATCTTTGTTGTAGGTAGCCAGTTTGTGCATATTTGGATTCTTTCAGTGCCTCCTCCTTACTGGTTGTCTTCCCCAACCCAGTTTCTGTCATGTTTTGCTGTTCCTTTGCTTTATATTTCTGGTATCTGGTATTGGGGACCTTTCTCCCAGCCGATGTCTATAGAAAAGTTTCTTGCTGGAGATAGGCACTGACAGATGGTTGGTCCAGCTCATCATGGGGGCCACTGTCCCATCTCTGTGATCTTCTTCCCATGGAATGGGAGAGCGCCTCACTTGCACTGAAGGCATTTCTAAACCAGGAATTTTGTTCCCCCCTGTGGAAATGTTTTAGGGGTATGTCTGAGACAGTTTGTCACCATAGATGGTCTCATGACCCTGTATCCTATGGATCCAATATGATCTTTTGTCTCAGGACTTAGTTCTTTCTCCTTGCCTCCATCTTCGTGTGTATCTGTAGTTGAATTCGTGATTTTGTCCTTCCTGGTGAGGTGGTGAGGCATGAATGGACTTGGAATCAGATGGGGTGATTCAAGCCCCCATCAGCCCACTGGCAGTCCCAAGGAGACAAAGGCAGGGTGAAGCCTCCAGGGCTATGGTACCTGGCTCCCTGGGGAAACCAGGTGGAAAGGTAGGGATGAGCCTGGGGCGAGCCCAGACCACTTTGTTTAATGCAGCCTGGGGCTCCTGGCAGCCTCCCTCTGCTGGGAGACATGACAGGGGGATCTCCCTACCTCATGGTCCCCGAACCCAGAAGGAGGAAGGCAGGGTGGAGCCTCCTCCAGGGGCATGGTGCCTGGCTCTCTAAGGGGGCATTTTTATTAGGAGAATTAATTGCCTTGTCTAGGTACAGATTTTCTGCAGCCTTAAAGGGAAAAAAGTACAAAAGATCATTGCAGGCAGTTTCCATTCAACTGCTGTTTGTACTGTACCTTCAAATTTATATTCCAGATTTCTATTTGCTGGCATTAAATCAGGATTTCTAAATTGCCTCAAGTTGGAACCTCACCCTAGTGATGTGAAATCTCCCTGTGTAGGGGGCCTCGGTGGCCTCCATCATGGGACACTACCTTCTACCGAACCATGGTAGACTGAAATATGCTGAAGCACAGTGACCTAAGAAATGCAGCCTAGGGGGTCTAGATAAACATCATCCCTTGGCTTACTGACTCAGTTTACTTGTAGGCAGCCCAATTTCTCCAATCTTCAATATTCTATCTTTGTCACATCAGACCATGTACTACCACCAATGATAGCCCACCTGGAAAACCAGAGTATGTACAGTGTATCTAAACCCTGAACTTTCTAGTAGGAGTGTTGCTCAGCCTTGGAGTGTGAATCTGCTGAGTCAGTACTGGTACTAATAGACCTGCTTCTTGACAGTTTTGGTGTCCTCATCTCCTTGCTGCCAGCCTTCATTGTTAGAAGGGGCAACTTAGTGAAATCACCGACTTGACAGAACCTTGTTTCTCACAGGCATCCTGGCCATGCTGACTGGTGTTCTGCCCTTTCACCTGGAGCATTCCACTTCTGAGGAGTCATCACCTGCCTCCCAGGAGTCAATCTCATACTTCAATGATTTTCCCCTACAAACCTAATAAAAATATTTCTCCTCTCAATTTAAATGGGTTTTTTAGTTCAAAGATAATTTCAGACATCAAACCAAAGAACATAGTTTCTTTTTTGAGAACCTGAGATGTTATTTATGTCATAGTGACCCATGAACATGACTTACCACTATAGGTGGGACATTGGGATGTCTCTCCTTCATCGTTAGGTAAATTTTCTTATGTTCCACTTGTAATGACTTGACTTTTTTTACTTCCATCTTCTGTGCAAGTTCCAGGTGAATAAATTCACTTAATATTGAATTTGGAGTTGGTCCTATAACATTTGCTGAGTTAACAGATTGTTTCTAGGAAATATTACATCTACCCACAAACAACAAGATTAATTTTCTACTTAAAATATTTGATGGAGAGCTATGTAGGAGGAGGGGGGCCTGATTTGAAAATATTAAAGTCAGTATTTCTGTTTTATTAAGATTTATGCTTTTACTATCCTTCTCTACGAAGGAAAAATTAGAACCTTCTCTGACAAGCAAAGTCTCCAGAAATTTGCTACCACTAAACCCCCACTCCAACAAATTTTGCAGGAGGCCTCAAGACCAAAACCATAAGAAGATCAAATACAAGAAACAAAAACACAAAATAAACCCCAAATGACCACCAGGAAACCGTTAGAATCGCAAATATCAATAATCACCCTAAATGTCAATGGTCTAAACTCAGCAATCAAAAGACGAAGAGTTGCAGACTGGATCAGAAAACAAAACCCAACATTCTGCTGCCTCCAAGAAACACACCTGATCGCTAAGGATAAGCATAGACTGAAGGTGCAAGGCTGGAAAACTACACTACAAGCAAACGGCCCCCACAAGAAAGCAGGAGTTGCTATTCTTGTATCAGACAGAGCAGACTTCAAATTAACAAAAGTGACAAAAGATAAAGACGGCCACTACCTAATGGTTAAAGGGTCAATCCACCAAAAAGACATAACAGTAATCAACATATACACACCTAATGAGGGAGCACCAAAATTCATAAAACAACAACGAGTAGAACTGAAATCAAATATTGATGAAAATACATACGTGGTAGGAGATTTTAACACGCCACTCTCAACACAAGACAGATCAACAAAGCAGCAACTACACAAAGAAACAAAAGCTTTAAAGGAAGAGCTAGACCAAATGGACTTAATAGATATATACAGGACACTACACCCCCAAGGAAAAGAAAACACTTTTTTTTTCAAATGCACACGGTTCTTTCTCTAAAATCGATCATATACTAGGCCACAAGACAAACCTGAACAAATACACAAAGATTAAAATAATACCAATCTTTTTCTCCGATCATAAAGGCATCAAATTAGAAATCAACAATGAAAAGAAAATAAGGAGAGTAAACACCACATGGAGACTGAACAACAGGCTTCTGGAAGATCACTGGGTAAAAGAGGAAATCAAAGAAGAAATTAAAACCTACATGGAAGCAAACGACAATGACGACACAACGTTCCAAAATGTGTGGGATGCAGCAAAAGCAGTAATAATAGGAAAGTTCATAGCAATACAGGCCCAAACAACAAGAATTGAAACAGCCCAAAGAAATACTCTAATCTCCCAACTTGAGGACTTAGAAAAAGAGCAACAAAAAAACCCAAAACCCAGCAGAAGACAAGAAATAACAAAAATAAAAGCGGAGATTAATGAAATAGAAACCAAAAAGACCATCGAGAAGACAAACTAAACCAAAAGCTGGCTCTTTGAAAAAATAAATAAAATTGATAAACCCCTGGCAAGGCTTACAAAAAAAAGAAGAGAGAAAACTCAAACAGGATCATAAACGAAAACGGAGATATTACAACAGATCCAGCAGAAATCCAAAAGATAATTAGAGACTACTACGAACATCTATATGCAAACAAATACAACAACCTGGAAGAGATAGACAAATTCCTGGGACAATACAGTCATCCAAAATTGAACAAAGAAGAAATAGAAAACTTAAACAGGTCAATCACAAGCAGTGAAATTGAGGCAGTCATCAAAACTCTCCCTAAAAACAAGAGCCCAGGTCCTGATGGTTTTACAAATGAGTTCTACCAAACATTCAAAGAGGAACTAACACTGGTACTATTAAAACTCTTTCAAAAAATTGAG
>PVHY01016047.1:0-34634 GCA_004024945.1 Uropsilus gracilis
GCAAGAAAATAATCAAAAAACAACCTAATCCACCAACTTGAAAAATTAAAGATCAACAAAAAAAAAACCCAAATCCAGCAGAAGACAAAAAAAAAAAAAAAAGGAGAAGCTAGAAGATGGAAGATGGTCTTAGGCTGGGCCTTGGAGAGACAGCTTTTTAGGGGCTCAAAAGGTAGGGTCTCAGCAGCAGAGAGAGAGAGAGAGAGAGAGAGAGAGCTGAGTTTGTGCAAAGGCTCAGAGGCTGAAAGGATGGGGTTTCCTTGGTGGGCGCAAGGAGGGGTGGGAGGCGGACATACGTGGGAACTCAGGTCGGTTGAGGAGACAGTGGGCAGGAAGAGGCTTGGAAGGAAACATTTGTATTTGCTAAATTGAATTCCACGGACTGGAAGGGCAGGTGTGGGCCACCCTGAGTCAAGGAAAGTTGGGGGTGAGGACACAGCCTCCCCAGACAGTTGTTTAAGGCTTACACCTCCAAGGGCGCCCAGGCAGATGGCGGGTGGGACCTGGTGTCCAGCCCCACCGCGGCTCTGCCAAGTATTGTAACCAAAAAGACGTGAGGGGGAGGAATCCGCCTTTTCTAACTGGTCCACGCTCCAAGGATGCCTTTTTCTAATTGGTCAGCTGATAAAGTGCCTTTCCTCTAATTGGTTGGCTGTTAACGTGCCTCTTTCTAATTGGTTCAGTCAAAAGAGCGCCTTTTAATAATTGGTCGGCCTGAATAGTACCCTTTTCTAATCAGTCTTCTGAGAGGATGACTGTAAAATTCTTCCACTCAATGTGGTTTCCTTTTTCTTGACTCACATGGGAGGTGCCACATAGGCTGGGCTGGGTGTTTGATTTAGGGGGTCTCAGGTTCTAGTCTGGGCTCTGCTATTGATGTGCTGCCCGCTCTGGCCAGTCACTGCTCCTTTCTTACCCTGGAATCTGTAACCTTAGAGCCAGCGAATCCACCCGTCTACCCCCAGGGAATGGGCCTGGAAAGGGAGGGACTCCCGTGAGGTCACACAGTGACTCATAGCAGAGCCCGGGTGCTCTTGTCAGGGTCCTGTGTCTTCCCTGTTCCAAATTTCAGCCTGGATAGCTTGCCTCAGAGGGTGTTTGCTTGAGGAGAGTGCAGGGAGAGGGCACAGCAAAGAAGAATGGAGAGGGAAGGGGAGGTCAGGCCAGGCTATGGCTCCCTGGGGTGGAGTCAGTAGGGGCAAGGGTGCCCCAGGCCTCCAGGCGCCCCTTCCACCTCTCCCGGGCCCCTTGGGGTTGTCATTTGCCGACGTTAATTATTCAGGATGCTGGTGCTTTGCCTGGTTTTAATGCACTCTGATGGCGTTCTTTAGCTAATGGGGAAAATCAATAGGTTTTAATTCTTAGTGGCTGTGAAGCTGTCTGTCTCCTGTTTGGGTGCCTGAGCCTGGCTCCTGGGTGGAGACTCAGACCCAGTTCGCAGGGAGCCTGAAACTCCACCTTTTCCTCCCCCACCTTCCCCCAAACCCTAGGATACAGTCAGTGGAGGGAAGATTAGTTACCAGGCTGCTCCAAATGCTGCCCCAAGTGTCTTGGAGGATCTGAGCCCTTAAATCTCAGTCTTTTGTCCCTCCTTCAAAGGATGGCATCCCTCTCGGTCCCTCTGGCCTCTGCACCAGAGTAGGGGCCAGACCTAGGCCATCTGGTGTAACCCCACCAGCTTTGGGGGGCAGTGGGCTGGATCACGCCTGTATCTCTTGCCCTCAGTGTTTTAAGGTCTTAGGGAGCCTTTCCACCCAGCACTCGTGGTCAGCCCAGTCTTCTGCCTGGATTCAGGCCCATCTCAGACCTGTCTCAGTTGTGGGGGGAATCCAGGCCAGGCCTCACTTTCCTGAAGAGCCTGAAATGTCAATGTCTGGTATTTCTATGTGCAGTTATACATTCAGGCATGGCAATTTCCCCACAGGACTGAAAGCTGAGAACAGTCACGGGACATTAAAAGCACATTGCTTCTCAGACCTTATCCTCCCCCAACCCTCCGGGGATGCCCCTGAGGCAAAGTCTTTATGAGTCCCGTCACTACCTCGTGACTGTGACTGGAGCGCCTAGACTGCTCTGTGTGAGTATGTGTCTTAAGTGCAATCGTCAAACAAGGGTAAACATTAAGTCCATATGGTCTTCATGATATAGGTTTTGGTCTTTCTTAGTGTTTCCAAAATACAACGAGCCTCCAAAGAAAGAAGAGAGCTGAGATGTTTTGACCTTGGAGAGAAACCCTGCCTGCTTCTCAGAGAACCCAGGCCTTTCCAGTGGGCCCAGGGCCTACTCCTCACTGGCCTATTCGCTGGGTCTTAGCCTGCACTGTGGCCTGTCCAGAACCCAGGACCTGGATGTGGAGAAGGGTGACTTCCAGGCCTCACTTGTCCTATTCATCCAGATGCCAGCCTGGCCTTTTCCTGACTCCCTACCTAGCCCCCTGCAAACCTTTTCCTTGTTTTTATCCATTTCCCTATTATTTTTTTACCCCCCTGGATGGTGGGGCAGGCAAAAACTGCTGAAGTTTACTCCAAATACCCCTCTCGTGGGCCCTTTGGGAGAATTCTATGAGCCAGAGCCTGTGAAATGCCTGATACACAGTAACTGGTCAGTAGCCTAGTTTTAGGCATCCTTGAAACTTGGGGAAGACAATATCCCCCTTGGTCATCTGTGCCTGCCTGATGTTTTTCAGAGACCTTCACTAAAGGCCTGAATGAGCCTCTGGCACAGGGCACAACTAGCTCCTTTTTCAAATTTAAGTTCAGTAGTTACTGGGAACACATGCAGGGTCAGGCCATGTGTTGGCATGTGGGGGCCCAGGTAGGTACAGAGAGGAAGGGTTCCCACAGTGGGAGATTTCTCTGTTCAGTGTTGGTGAGTTGGAGATAACGCTTTTCTCTCTATTAACTAGAGAGCCACTAAGCTGCTATAAAAAGATGCCCCCCATTGCATTGCCTCAAATCTGACAAATTAATTAAGATCAAACACAAGGTTTGCCATGGGGAAAGAGGCTTAGGACCAAGTTGTTTCAAAGAGTCCTTTCTCTTTTATAGGAAAGAGCATGATGAGATATTTACAGTTGGATCAGACTCAAGAAAAAGAAAGGCTGGTTTCAGATCCGTAGTGCCCTAATGACTGACAGCTGCGTGGAATGGGAACTTGGCTTCCTAGAAGAAGTCTTATTTGAATCAGAAGTTTATCAGAATGTTGCTTAAGCATTTTGTCAAGAATGCCAGTGTCTTCCCAGAAGGAGCTTGTGAATTATACCACAAGGTTATGTCCAAGTCAGGTTTGATCCAAGATTTTTTTTTTAATGACAAAGTATGTATTTTTTTCTCTTTAGGTGACATATTATCCAAGGGTAGGGGTTTCAGTGGGTTGAGATTAGTGTTTTAATTCTAAAGATGGAGTGACACAGAAGTGACATTTCACTTTCATTTACGTTTTGTCAGCAAGTAGTTGGTCCCCTAATTGCAAAGGGAACTGAGAAATCCAATTCTATCTATGTAGCCCTCCATAATGCTAAAAATTGGGGTAGGAGTAGGGTGTCATTAAAGATTAGAGAGAATAGAAGATAGCAGTCATAAAGGTCTTATTCATGACAAAGTTCTGAATCTTTCTCTTTGCTTCCTTCACAAACTGTCACTAATCCATTTTCACTCTTCAACTGAGGAAACATGTGGGGCAATCTATCTGAAACCCAGAGGGCAGCAGTTTTGAGACAAATCATATGATATCTTTGAATATACCAAGGAGAGATTTTCAATTTTGAAAAACTAATACATCTGAAAATGCATTAACTAAGGTGAAAGAAAAAAAACCCCACAAAACAAGAAGAAGCAATTATTAAATCCAGGAAAAGCAAAAAGTTGCACAAGAAAGGAAATACAATCACAGTATATTATGTGCCTCAGTTGTGAATATTTTGTACAAGGCATAATAATATAAATACTGAAAATTATATTAATCAAATTAAATTTAATTAACCAAAAAGGGTATACTATATTAAATGACAAATGTGTGTGGGAGGGAGTGCTTAGGCATAAGGCAACTACATTTTAATTTTCTGTAGTAGGAAGTAAAATGAAAAATAGAAACATGAAGAAATAGCTGTATTAGCATGGTATTTAGAATCTTGCCATTTAAAGAATGATCCATGATCAACAGCATCAGTACCACCAGGGAACATACTAGAAAAGTGGAGTCTTATAACCTACCCCATTACTGTTGAATCAGAACCCATCTTTTATCAAGATTCCAAGTGAATCTTGTGCTCATTAAAATTTGAGAAAATGACTTAGAAAGAGAATGGCAAATAGAGGGACTAGTTAAAAATGTTGAATTCATTGCCTTTAGGAAGAAACCTGGAGTACAGAGAGGCAGGATAGAGGATTGCTACCATTTATGTAAACTATGGCTTTTTTTTTATTTCAAATTATGTAGAAGAGCTACTTTGTTGGAAAAATGTAAATTATCTACAGGATCTAGAACCCTAACATTCAAAAGGCAATGCAAAGACTTCCTCCTGTTAGACCCGGCAGGCTCTCTGTTGTAGTTCTAGAATGTTTATCTGCATTTCCAACCTATGAGTATTGTTTTCTTGGTTTTTTTTTTTTTTTTTTTTTTTTTTTTTTTTTTTTTTTTTTTTTTTTTTTTTTTTTTTTTTTTTTTTTTTTTTTTTTTTTTTTTTTTTTTTTTTTTTTTTTTTTTTTTTTTTTTGAGACTAGGTCTTGCTATGTTGCCCGGGTTAGTCCCGAACCCGCGGACTCAAGTAATCCCCAGTCTCAGCCTCCCAGGTAGCTGGGATTACAGGCGTGCAACACTGCACCTGGCTGCTTTTATGAGACCAGTTTTCCCTTTGTTGCCCAGGGTAGTCTCAAACCAGTGAACTCAAGCGATCCCAAGCCTCTTGCCTCCCAGTGCTTGGACTACAGGTGCATGTCACCACGTCTGTGTGTATTTTAATATCCTGCTCATTTTTTTACAGAGAAGAGCACATGCAAGGCACTGTTCTAGAGCTTGACTTTTTACTCAAGAATATCTTGGAGATTGTTTCAAATAAGAACATATAGATCTGCTTAATTCATTTGTAAGTTGCTTTTATGGGCTATTACAGGATGCCTAGTATTGTAATGTACTTAACCACTCCCCTACTGATGGGAAATTAGGCTTCCACTATTACATACACTGCTGCAGTAAGCATTTTGTAACCACCATCTAGCGTAGAGTTAAGGGCACAGGCCCTGGGTATAGGTGCCAAGGACTGGAAACCCAGGGCTGCTAATAAGGTCAGTAATTTCATTTTTATGTGTCTGGATTTCTATAGCTGTGAAATGGGAATAAAAGTATCTCTGAAGCTTGGCAGAAACTGGGCCAACAGATATTTTTTGAGCACCTACTAAGGGTGAGGCACTGCTTTAGACACAAGGGGAAAAAAGAGATGAAAATTACCTCTCGCTGGACATGGTGGCACGTGCCTGTTGTCGAAATGCTAGGAGGCAAGAGACCTAGGATCACTTGAGTTCACGGTTTGAGATTATTCCAGGCAACATAGTGAGACCTGGTCTTGAAGAAAGCAGCCAGTGCCATGGGGGGTGCCTGTAATCCCAGATATCTAGGAGGCTGAGGCTGGGGATCACTTGAGTTCGTGGGGTTGGGACTAGCCCAGGCAATATAGTGAGACTTAGTCTCAAAAAAAAAAAAAAAAAAAAAAAAAAAAAAAAAAAAAAAAAAAAAAAAAAAAAAAAAGAAAAAGAAAAAGGAAAAATAATATTCCTTTTGAAGGTCAACAGGAATTGGTCCAACAGATATTTATTCAACACTTACTAAGTGCCAGGCACTGCACTGGCACAAGGGCAGGAATTGTAGTGGAAGACAGATAATAAACAAAATAAATTTATAAACTACATGATGAGAAATGGTAAGGATGGGGAGCAAAGAAAGGGGGCATGGGGTAGGGAGCCTGTAATTTTAGATAAGAATGTCACAGCCTCACTGATAACATGACACTTGAGTAATACAGTAATACAGGAGCAGAAGTGATGAGCTGTGTTAACCACTGGGGGGTAAGCATTCCAGGCAAAAGATTGGGAATGGGAAACTCTCTACCTCCTGAGGTGGCTGCTGGGAAGGCCTCCATGCCTTCCACTCACTAACGCTAATGCTGTCCTCAGAGATGCATGCAAGCGAGACAGAAGCCCTGCCCTGTCTGCAGCAGCCCTTCCATGAGAGGTGAGCACTAGTATTGCAGGTGTCCCCTCTGTGATGGAACCACCCAAAGAACTAACAAGGCATCAGCTGCAGCTGAGGAAGTGAGGTGACCTCAGAGAAGGGACTAGATCCTCACTCCATAGGGTCAGAGCCTGGCACCTGAGGACTCTGTCTCTACATCTAGTCCTTCTTCCAGTGTGGAATGTGGTAAGGAGTTGGGACCAGAGGGTGGGGGGCTAGGTGGACTCAGCTCTGCAAAGTTTTGTGGGCTGGGTGGGCTGTGTGCAAGCAGGTGAGTAAGCAAGGTGGGTCAGGGAGCTGGGAGAGTAGCTCCTGAGGCTTGTTGGTCTCTGCTTCTGATCAGCTCCAGTTCTCTGTAGTCTTTGGGGGCAGAATCAGATTGGAAGAGGCAAGGGAGTTTGCTCCGAGGCAGTGAGGGGTCAAGGGTGCCGTTGAGCTCAGAGTGTTGATTTGGGGTGACTTTGGAAAGTGATGAAGTGATAGGTGGGCTAGATTTCTGTGGAACTTTTTCTTCAGAGACTTCTTTTATGTTTTTACCCATATTTTTCTCTTGCTTCATTTATCTTTTGCTTATTGATTTTTTTCTTTTTTGAGACAAGGTCTCGCTATTTTTTGCCTGTGGAACTGCAGGCTCACATTGCCTGGGGTACCACAGACTCAAGCAATCCCCAGCCTCAGCTTCCCAGGTAGCTGGGATTACAGGTGCACACCACCATGCCCAGCTATTTTTTTGGGGGGGCACTAGGTCTCGCTAAGTGCCCCCGGTGGGACTCGAACCACGATCCCTGACTCTGGTCGTGGTTTCCTAGTCTGCCACCTACAGACATGTGCCACCATGCCCGGCCTGCTTATTGATTTTAAGAATTCTGTGTTAGGCAGAAGAACCTTTATGATATGATCTGCAAATATTTTTGTCTGGTTTGCCATTTTTCTTTTGACTCCAGTGAGGTGAAAGAGATATATAGGCACCTGTGCATGTTTTTGGTGGGTTGTGCAAATTTGTACAATGGTGATTGGCAACTTGTCATTATCTATCAAAATTACAAATGTATTTATCTTTTGATTCAGCAGTTTCAATTCTGGGAATTTATTCTACTTGCCATCAATGAAAATGTGTGTGTATATTATGCATGTGTGCATTTTTATTGTTGGCTTTTTTCTTGCAAGACTGGAAGTAAAACAAAAAGGCCATCAATAGGGGATTGACAGTAGGGGACTGTAAAGTAAATAAATTATGAGAGTTTCTTATGCCCTTCTGCAATTAACCTCTATGATCAGCACATGTGGTATTGTGTCCTCCCCATGATTATACATACCTGGCCAGAGGGTGTGTGCATGTATAAGTGGTTCACCTGGGCCTGGAGGAGCTCAGATAAGAGAGCAGGATCTCCCTGTGGGGAGGATACTGCTAAGAGAATGTGAGGGAGAATTTGGAGGGGGGATAGAAAGAGAGGGAGGGAAAGAGAAAGAGAGAGAGGGAAGGGCAAGGGAGGGAGAAAAGCAGGCTCAAGTGGCTGTTTCTTTCTTGGCTATTTTTTCTCTGCTCAGTATTAAAAAATCCTGTGAAGATGATGCCAAGGACTCTGACACTCTTCTTTAGCTGCTGGAACCAATGGTGAGCTTAACTTGGATCGGGAAGGTTGCAAATCATGCACAATAAACAATAGCAAAGGCATAAAATGAAATATTTTGCTGCTATAACAAAAGGAAGATAGTTTCTGTGCACTAACAGAAAGTGCTTTAGGATATACTCTTCAGTGGAAAAAGCAAGAGGAGGAAGACTGCCATATTTTATGTAAGACTTGGGGAAAATGGAAAAATATGAAAATATATTTGTATTTGCAAAAAAATAAACAAAATGGAGAGAAAACTAAAAACTAAAAAGCTGAAGCATGAGGAGGGAGCAGGTATGACAAATGAAAGTATTTTTATTTCTAGTTTTTTATCTTTTTAAACTGGTAGGTTAGCTACTTTTTAAAATGTAAATAGGATGGAGTTCAGCTGAGGGAAATGATTGAAAAATAGACATAGTTCTTGAGGGGGTTCGTTTCCTGTGCACGTGCATGAATTTGCCTCAGTTTCTCCATCCACAGTATGGGGGTTCTCAAGTTGACCACGGAAAGCACCAAGCACTGACCTTTATCAAATGTAACTTATCCCTTCTCTGATCCCAGGACAGACTGGGCGCAGTTATAAGCTTTGGGAACAGACTTTGTCAACAATGCCTCCAGGTGCACTCTTGAGGATGAGGCCAGAGGAGGACTTGAACTGGTCCAGCATCTCACAGCCTCAGGGAGAGAAAGGGAGCCTGGGAGTGAAGCTGGAGGAGGGGAGATGGCAGGCCTGCAGCCAAGATGTTGGGTGTCCACCCACACCCATCCCCAGCTCCACCAAGCCCACGATGGGGACAGATTGGCCCTAAATTTAGCTGAAAAGCAGCCCCAGAGGGAGCTTTCAGAAATCAAAATGCATAGCAGCAGCCATCAACATTTTATGTCCCTTACTTTGCAAAAGAGGAAACCATGGCTCAGAGAGCTCAGAGGGGTCATTTACCTTCTTACAGCAAGGCAGCCTGGCCCCTGCTAAGTGTGTGGTGTGGGTTGCATCGGGTCATCTCCTCTCAGGTCCTATGCTGAAGGCAACCAGGGCAAAATGAGCTCATTGCAGGGGCCCTAATCCAACAGGACTGGTGTCCTCATAAGAAGTGGAGATCAGGACACTGAAGCAGACCAAGTGAACAACTGTAAAGACAGGGGGAGACAGCCATCAACGTGCCAAAGAGCCTGCAGATGACTTGATCTTGGATTTCTACCTTCCAGAATTGTGAGGACACATGTTCCTCCTCTTTTAGCCACCCAGCTTGTGGCAATTTGTTAGGGCAGAAGGAGCAGGCTTTTGGCAAGCAGTCCTCCAAGTTGGTGCCGGACATGCAGAGATTCAGTTGCCACTGTCTCTCCTGACCTTCTGTTTTCAAGGTCAGCTGTTGGAGCAAGATGACTTCAGGAGTGGCCTTAATCCACTCAGCAACAAAGAAGAGGCGACAAATAGCGGGTCCTCTCTTTTAAGAAGAATTCTTTAAGCGCCATGAGGCAGTTTTGCTTACACCTTATTGGTTGCCACTTAGTCACATGACCACACCTTACCGTAAGGGAGCCTGGGAAATGTGACTAGCTAAATGGAATAGTTTATCCCTAAAAAGCCAGGGAAGATTGGAAGCTGGGGAGATAACCAGAAATCTCTGCCACAAACGGTGACTTTGGCAACACACTGAAAGCTGCATGAGAAACTTTCTTTACTTGTCCACAGCTAAGTATAATTTCTGTAGCAAGCCAGGATGGCAGGTCCACTTTGTGTGTGAATGTGTCTGATTCCTGGGTAACTTTCTCAGTGCCTGGCTTTGGTGGGTAGAGTTTGTCCTGAAGTCCTCCATTAATGTAAGTGGTTCCAGTACTTCAACCCAGAGCTGCCTGCCTTTGACCTGTGTCAGAGGTCACCTTCTCTGCTTCTCCCTTGGTCTCTTCTGGACCATCTTCAGGGCTCTGAGGTTGTGTTGCTACTCCCGCTGCTGCTGGGACCACGGTTCTGAGGAAAGTGTTCATTCTATCTGCTCCAAAGCTTACAACCACTCCAGAGTTTGCCCTGCTCCCACAAGGGCCTCAGTTGACAGACTGCCCCAACTTACTTTTTCAATCTCTCCCCTCTCTTCCCTGCATTCCAGGGGAGTATTTGTGATCCGGAGATGGCATGCCCTATTTTCAAGTTTTGTGTTTTTCCAATAAGGACTTATGGGGACACAAAAGTCAGATTCATGGCTTTCCCCCACTGTTTTTCACCCACTCACATTCCTCTTTTGAAGTCACAAGCACAGGTTTTGACTTGACAGCAGGAAGGAAAAGAAAACGTCAGGAAATTGTAAAGGACATAGGTTAATATTTTCAAAATATCATCCTGCTATATTTATAATAAACTGTCCTGCAGTTGATACTATTTGTCATTCCTTACTTCCTCTTCTCTTGCTGTTGTCACTGTTCAGAAAAGCTAAATGTTTCCTTTCTCAGCTTCTCTTGCAGCTCAGAGAATAAGATAGTAACAGAAGATTACTCAGGTTTACAGGAAGATTTATACTTGATACTAAAAGAAACAAAAAAGAAAAAAGGAGAGGAGGGGGAGGAGGAAGAGAATTGAGGAGGTATGGCTGGTACCATATGTTCCCCTCTGCTTCCTACTAAGAATTAGCACAATGCTTGGTGCTACAGCAGCCATCTTGCCACCATGAGGGCAAGGTTTAGAAAAATCATAGAGATACCATGAAACCATTGATTTTTTTTTTTTTTTTTTGAGACTAGGTCTCGCTATTTTTGCCCGTGGAACCGCAGTCTCTCATTGCCCGGGGTACCACGGATGCAAGCAATCCCCAGCCTCAGCTTCCCAGGTAGTTGGGATTACAGGCGCGTGCCACCACGCCCAGCTATTTTTTTGGAACTAGGTTTCACTACGGGCCCCAGGCGGGACTCGAACCGTGGTCCCTAGCCCCGGCCGCTTCATAGGCTGAAGCTTACAGGCACGAGCCACCGTGCCCGGCCCGCCATGAAACCAGTGATTACCTAAATGTACACAGCATCAGTTATTTATTATCAGATAAGAAAAATAGATCCTCATTTTTTAAGACTTTGTTACTTGCTGCTCAACATATTACTAATAAGCATACTGTAACTTTATTTAATCTAGTGTACGAAGGGTTTTTGTTGTTGAATTCTGGCCCATGTGAAGCAAGAGAGTTCCTAATCATCCGCATTCTACAGAGCTACCAGTTCTGTCCTGGTGGACTCCATGCCAGACTCTAGTTTTCAAAGTGAGTTGTGTGGCTAAGCTGATGCCACACAAGGAGATTGAGCAGAAAATCATAGTCCTTGAATCAAGCTGGATGATGGAGATAGTCCACAAGAATTGTCAACTTTAGGACCCACCACGTTCCTTTAGCTCTAGTTCCAGGCAACAGGAGCCTCCATTCACTGAGTGTCTAGGGGAAATGCAGCTCTGTCTACCACAGGTCTTCTGCAGGCTGTGTCATGATAAGCTGGGTAGGGTCCTGGTTGACCCAAGGGAAGATATCAGTCAGAGGACCTTTCTGAGAGGATAAATCCCTTTGCTAGTTCCCCCTCCCCCACCTTCTCTCTCCATTGAAATCTCCAAGGCCTGGGTGAAGGAGTGACAGACTGCGGCTGTAGATAGTATGTGGAACATGTATGCATCCAGGACTTAATTCAGATTCCATCCAGCTTAAAAGTGATGACTTAAGTCAAGCCAACTGAGACTCTTTGCAGAACAATTAAATTTCTTCCCTTTAGACTGATTCCTGTAAGGATGATGGTCTAGAACACTAAGGGAGATCCTGGCCAAGAACAAAGAAAAATTTAAGTGACAAAGCAACCAAGTCCTAAGGACATAGTAAGAGCCCCTAGATCAGATTATGCCTGAAGGTCATGTACAAATAGACTTTCAATATATGTGAATCAGAGTATGTCCCTGTTTTGGTAAAGACAGCTGGAAGTGCTTTTCTCTCACATAGACTAAAATGGTCTAGAGAATGTGGCCATGTAGGCTAGCAGGGTGAGACCTATAGCCCCAAATACCTGCTGTCAAATCTAGTGCCGTGAACTGGTTGTCCTGAGTCTGAATTCAAAGTGTTCCTGGGAGAATTTATGTAAACATAGCTCTTCTTGATGTTGGAGTCCTGCCTTGTCCCTGAGGATTTCCCAGACCATTGGGTTCAGCCCAAAGTGCATCTTTCTACTCTCCACATTTGTCTGTGCAGTACATTTGGCACTGAAGTATGTGCCATTTCATCTGTTGTTGTCCTGAGCTGGTCTTTAAGTCTTGGCAAACCTGAGCTTCTCTTCAACTTTTCCCTTTTGATGTGAGCGCCTCTGTTCCAGGGCCAGGCTCTCACCAATTTCATTTTTCCCACATAGCTCAGCATGGAGATGAAACTTTGGGGGGCAACATGGGACACTGGCTTTGAATCCTGACTCTGCCACTTACTAGCTGGATGATCTTCTGTGAGTTAATTACTTTGAATTTATGAATGTGACTGTGAAGATTTAAAAATATAACATGTCATTCATTTGTTTGTTTATGCAGGTAATATTTGTCTGTACCAGGCTTGGGGAAAGGGACTGGAGTCAATCAAGATACACTTTGGTTGGTGACAAAGAGTGATAGATCCTTGTTTCTTTTTTCTTCCTGCACACACTTAGTCTACATTTCTTAGCCTCTCTTTGCAGTTGAGTGGGGTCACATGACTAAGTTTGGGATGAAGTGAAATGGAACATTTTCAGGCCTTTCTCTTAATGCCCCTTCAGCAGAATCCTCCATATTCTCTTAACAGATGCAGAAGAACTGATAACTCCAGGAATTTAAAGGTGGGGTGAGTTACAAGGTGGCAAGAGCCTGGGATCCTGAATGACTGTGTGGAGCAGAGTCCTTTCCCTCCTACCAACTCACTGTGACTATAACATGAATAAGAAAAAGTTCTACTATGCTAAGCTCCTGAAATTTTTATTTCTTTGTTACAGCTGCATAGCTTACCCTGACATTAACTGTGGCCAACTTAACGGTGAATTTCTTGGAAGAGAATGGGCTTCTTATGAAATCAACAGGAGACCTAGAGATGAGCAGTTCCAGACAGGAAGGGAGACACCTCATATAGAGTGGGCACTGCATCTGGAGCCATAGTTGAACCACTTCAAATTCTTTGAAGGGAGGGGGCTTATCCTTCCTGGCTTGGCCATAAATCCCTCTATTGAATAGAGGATAGAAAGCCTTTTATTTCTTGGGCCGGGCACGGTGGCTTATGCCTGTAAGCTTCAGCCTATGAAGCGACCGGGGCTAGGGATCACGGTTCGAGTCCTGCCTGGGACCCATAGCGAAGTTGAAGCTGGGAATTGCTTGAGTCTGTGGTACCCCAGGCAACGAGAGCCTGGGGTTCCATGGGCAAAAATAGCGAGACCTAGTCTCAAAAAAAAGAAAGCCTTTTATTTCAATCCCTATTGACTGTATTCAATGAGAGAAAGAATACCTCAAAAAAGAATTGAAGGGAGAGAGTTTTGGGCAGATTGAAAGCAAGCACCTTTCCAAATGAACACACTCCTTTCTGTCTTAGAGTTCTATTCCTGGGGAGGCCTGACTAATTCCCTACTCCTATAATGCCAAGCAATGAACTCTATGATGGAGAAATTCAGGCACATACATGCTTGGTTTAAGAGGTCAAGGACAGCTTCCTGGAAGAAATGACATTTGATTACTTGATCTTGGGCTTGAAGAGTGATCTACTATGAAAAGGGAGAGAGGAGTGGTAAAAGAAAGATCATTTGTGAAGATATTGGGATACTATTATAGAAGAAATTTCTCTCCTATTCTTCACTGAACATGTAAGGGCTTGAAGAACCTGCTGTGGAGAAGAACATGCTGTGATTTTTGGTCATCTCTAGGAAATGGAAAATGGGAAGTAAATGCACATGATTTGCAGATGAAACAGTTTTGTATTTGGAAAACCTATGTGAATCTGTTGAAAAACAAACAGTAAAAATATTCAGCTAGATGGCTACATCCAATATTAAACTAAGGAAATCAATAGCTTCCCTTTTTATACCAACAACAATCACTTAAAAGATATAACACAAGTAGTGACCCCATTTACAATAACAACACAAAAAGTAAAAGACCCAAGAATAGACTTAATAAGAAATGCATAAGATCTATATGAAGGAAACTTTAAAATGCTGATGGATGGTGCAAAAGGAGACTGAACTCACCAAATGGCTAACTTTTTTTTTTTTAAAGAAAAAGCAGCAGAAAAAATGATACATCTTCCCTAAGATGATCTATATCGTTAATACTGTTGCAATTAAAAAATAATTCATTTGTTCAAAGTTTGCCAGTTCTCTAAGGCTCAGATCAACACCATCACCTCCTCCAAGAAGCCCTCTGAATCTGAATGTATTGCTCAGTGTTCCTTGAGTTCTATTTTGCTTTCAGTCTTTTGTTGGTGGGTAGATAGCCATGACTCTCCCTTATGAATGAACTTTCTGGGAGCCAAGGACTGCTTCCCACCTGTCTCCATAGAGGAGATCCGTGGGATTTGGCTCATGACTACTGTGAGTTTCAGCCATCTTGGAGCCAAAGGCATTCCAAAGGTCAGGCAGATGCAGGCTGTGTGGGTGGAGAGCAGTGTCCAGGCCTCTTCCTGGACTCCATGTCCCTCTGCTGGCTGGGACCTTCCTTCTTGTCCTCTGCTTCTGCTTCTTGCCATCTCTCTACTGAGATGTGGTGTTGCCTCCGGCTGTCCTGGCATCTAAATGCAGTCAGTTCTGGGTACTTCTTCTGTTCCACACATTTGGTCCTGCCAACTGACCTGGCCTCTTTGTGGGAACAAAGCCACCTTAGTCTGTGCTTGGTTTGTATTTGGCATTCCAGTCTCAAGCAGTAGCTTGGATTCATACCTTGCCCTACACACTCAAACAAGCTTCACATAGATCAGTTTTTGTAGATGTTTCTTCACATAGCTTTTTTTTTTAAAATTTTAAAAGTACTTCACGGGCCGGGCACGGTAGCTCATGCCTGTAAGCTGAAGCGGCCAGGACTAGGGAATCATTGTTCAAGTCCCGCCTGGGGCCCATAGTGAGACCTAGTCCCAAAAAATAGCTGGGCGTGGTGGCGCGCACCTGTAATCTCAGCTACCTGGGAAGCTGAGGCTGGGGATTGCTTGAGTTTGTGGTACCCTGGGCAACATGAGTCTGCGGTTCCACGGGCAAAAATAGCAAGACCTAGTTTCAAAAAAAAAAAAAAATTTTTTTTTTAAAGTACTTCAAAGCCAGGCACAGTGATGTGTACCTGTAAGTGGCAACCAAGGAAGCTGCGGTGGGGACCAGGAATCATGGTTTGAGTCCTGTCCAGGGCAATATAGCGAGACCTAGTCCCAAAAAAATAGCTGGGCATGGTGGTGCGTGTCTGTAATCTCAGCTACCTGGGAAGCTGAGGCTGGGGATTGCTTGAGTCTGTGGTACCCCAGGCAATGTGAGCCTGCGGTTCCACAGGCAAAAATAGTGAGACCTAGTCTAAAAAAAAAAAAAAAGTTCTTCAAGAAAGCAAATTCCTTTAAACTTGGCATAGGAACATTCTTATTTAATATGAGTCAAAATCTAGAAGCTGAAAGATTGATATATTCAGTTATAAGATTAGATTAAAAACGTCTTTGTGGAAGAGTAAAACTAAGGGTGGTATTGTCTCCAGGAGCATTGGGGACAGAGCTGTCTTGTTCTGTGACTGCAGGAGGTGGGGACAAAGTCATTATTAGCCTGGTGACCAGGACAGCACCACTGTGAGTTGCCTCTCCCACAATCCAGTACACTGGAGACTCTGTTTTGAGTTGTTTTGGGGAACTTCAAGATGTTCTGAGTTTTGTCTCGAGGTTAACTGGCAAAAGAAACCACAACAAAACAGCACACAGGAATCAGGGGACAAAGGAACAGCTGACACCTGGGTCTCACCTGTATTTAAGACTTTGCTTACATTGCAGCTCTATCAATTAACAAGTCTTTTTATGACATCATTCCAACCTTAGCTTGGTTTCCTTACTTTTGATGTGCTTCATAATGAGTTGTCCTTTTAACTTTCTGCATTTTACATTTTTTTTTATTAGTTCTAATCTATGTGAAAGCTACACTCGATTTGTGCGCACATTAGTCCCATAGACTTGGGTTCATTTCTTTTGTCAGCGTTACATTTTGGGATTCACGTGGGAGCTTTTAGGATCCTCATCTGCCATTAAAAACAGTAATTTTTGTTCAATAATACCCTGAATTTCCTAAATTTATATGTTGTTTGGGAAACAATCAGATAAAAATAACTTACACATACTGTTCAGTATCGAGGTATTGCAGTGTTTTTCTATTAATAATTTATATTCCCTGCTTTATCACTCCATAATTTCTTCCAAAGTTGTCCATGCTGACAGAAATACATTGCAGCAACTTGCTAAAAGTCAAGGCGGGAGGCTGGGCTGTAACTGAAGGGTCTTTGATCTGAAGCTCATGGTAGATATGGGTTTGTCCTGGGGGCTGAGTGGGGGGTGGTCTCAGGCACCTCCTGTTTTTTAAAGGGCTCAGCGAACTGACCATGTCAGGGGCCTGCCTGGTGGTTGAGTGGGGTTATGTGGACAAGTGGTTTTCTTAGTCATAGAAGAAAGGAGCAGTGGAGGCTCGTCTGTAGCTCCGTGACAACAGTGCGCTAGCTATGTATTGTCATGTGACCAGCCACCGCCAAATGTACCAATTTAACAAATTATTTCTTACAGTTTTGCAGAGTTACTGAGCCTCACTGGGTGGTTCTCAGTTGGGACCTCTCATGTAGTTGTAGCCAGAGAGGTGCCGGGATGGGGTTGTACCTTTTCAAATCATCACTGTCTACCAAGGCTTCCTCATGCCAGGGTGGCACTTCAGGGGAACTCATTATGACAGAAAGAAGCTGATTAAATAATAGTCTTTTCTTTACCTGGTCTTTCCATGCAGTCGTCTGGACCTTCCTCACAGCACAGCATCTCAGTTATTGGACTTCTTATGTGGTGATTGGCTTAACCCATAGGAACTCTTCCAGGAACTACCCTGGCAAAACCATAAAAAAAACTTAACATTTAATTTTGGAAATCATTCTACTCTTATTGGTCAAAAGTGACTTCATAGGACCAACCCAGATTCAAGGGCTACCAACGGATATGATCACTGATAGCCATGGTTCAATGGGGGCGCATCTTTGGAGACCAGTTGCCACATATGGTCATATGTCAGGATAGGCCAGGGTATGCTACAGTAACAAAACATCCCCCAAGCTTAATGCCTCCAATAATCCCTTTATTGTTCATTCTGCTAGACTGGTGCTATAATAGGTATGATTTATTGCATGTCTTCTGAGTCAAGAGGGGTACTTTCCCATCTCACCATGATAACTTGGCTTCATTGTGGCAGGGGAAAGCAGAGTCAGAGGGACTTGCACAGACAAGGAAATGCTCATAACAGGGTCACATCTACCCTGTTGGTATTGTCCTGCTCACCTGTACGGAGCTGGTACTTTGAAGTGAGCAGAAACAGATATGGATGAATATCAGAGGCCTCCCCCCATGCTGTTATACTCAAGGATAATTTCAATTGTAGAATTCTGGTGGATGTCACATTTAATAAGTCTTCAGATAAGATTTCTCCACTAATCATACTAATGGATGCTTTCAAACAGTTGTTTTTCCAGATTGGGTGGTGGTCTCTCAGGAGAAGATCTTGAGTTGGGTCTTTAAGATGAGTATTAATTGGAATGGAAAGGAAAGAGCTGGAGAAAAGGTTATTTCAGATTGTGGAACATAAGCACAGGCTCAGGATGTGAAAGAGTTCTGCTATTTCCCAGGAGCCATGAAGCATCTAGCTTAGTGGGTTTGTAGAGGGAGAGGAAATAGAAGGTGAACTGAAATGAGGGTGGAAATAGTAATGAAAAATTAAAAGCTAAAATTTACTAAAATCTTATAATGTACTAGGCACAGTTCTAAATACTTCATCTACTTTGCTACAGGGATGACGCTTTGCTGCATTTTCCATTTGCACCTCTGGAGTCTCATTCCCCTTCTCTACCTACCCATGTGCCCAAGAGAATGGCCTCCAAGATCTATATCACCAGACTCCTTTGTTCTCTGGATGCCACTAGGTTTGTCCAATAGAGAGAGAGAAGGAAGAGACTGAGGGTATTTAGCCCACTGACTTCTTCCCTGCAGAATCACCACGGTTGACTGCTTCCCTAAGCAGCTCTCTCCCCATTCTCCCTTGTTAGGTTCTGGCAACTATTCTTCCTCCTGCTCTTTCAGGCCTAGGGGTTGTAATAGGCCTGCTGTGATTAGGCCTGTGAACTATATTATCTTGCATGCTTGGAAGGTTTACATATACCACTATTAAAGCACCTCTTACCCTGTGCTGTAATTGGGTGACTGTTTCTGTTGCAAGGGAGTGAACAATTTGCCTGAATTATATTTATTTGGAACTCTTAGTTTTTGCATTGGGTCTGGCACAAAACTGATGCTAACTCACTAAATGTTTGTTGAATGAATAACTGGATGAATGAGACCAAGGCAGTAGCAAAGGAACCGGCAGGAAGAGATGCCTGCAGTGCCAACAAAAGGTAATAGCAGCCTTAAATTTTTTTTTGGAATAGACAGACGAGATTAATATTAATAACAAAATGTTATTTGGTTGACTTGGACAAAATCCCTGTAGTAAAATTAATAATAGGTGTGATTTATCGCATGCCCTATGTGCCAGATGTTTTGTGTATATTGTGTTTATCTTCAGGGCAACCGACTCAGGTTCGTTGTCCTCCCTATCCAACAATCAATTTTCTGCTTAAAATTTTTTAAATCTTTATTCCTGTCTAGCAACAGAAGTATAGTGAATATGTGGTGTTGCCACTATATCTACATCTACTTTTTTCTGGATAATTGAAATCAACTCCAGGGAAGGATTTTTAAACCAGTCAAGATGATGCCATCTTCCTCCATGATGGCTAGTCCAGAGAAGGCCTGGGCTAGATCAGGTTGGATCAGGAGGATAAGGCTTATTTCTATTGATGAAAGCTTGAGCTGAGAAAAGATAAACCTGTTGTTAGATGTGAAAGGAGAAGTTTGTGGTCCTGGTTGTTCCTGGAAGCTATCTGAGGACAAGGCTGATACATGAAGGAGAACAGAGCCAAGGAAATGCTAAATGAATGAATCCAAGGCTCCATTATTCCCTGAACCTGACCTATCTCTGGATGTCCAGTTATGGGAGTTATAAGAGCCAAAGGCCTATGTCTAATTGAATCTGTTGGGGAGCAAATGCAATCAGCTCATCCCCCTGTGGGTTCTTCTAGACTGGCAAATAATCAAAGTATCATCTGATAGATAAAAGAAGTAAAAAAAAAAAGAGGCATAATAACATGAATACCTCCTCCATACACGGAGAGACCCAGCCTTACTGAAAAACTGGTTGACATGGCATTAGAAGTCAACTTAAATATCTAAATAGTTTATCTAAGACAGGGGCTTTGGAAGGTGGGGGAGAAAGGAAAGGTCAGTTAGAGGGGATTTCAGGGAAGCACAGTGGGCAAGGATGGGTAGATTCTCTCCTATGAAAAGAGGGAAGGAGAGATTTCCCTGGGAAAGAAGTTTACACACCAGTACCAAAAACAACCACACCTACTCTTCAGAGCACCTCCCATGAATTTAACCAATCTTTTATCAAAAAGACATATTTTAGGGTGGCAGATTTTTGTTCCCCTACAAGTCTGAGCTGAGTTTCTGTTATTTTAGTCAGCTTCACAGTAAGGAAACCAAGTCAGCCACTTGCTCAACATAAGTAGTGGTCAGATCTGGGATTCCTTTCCAAATCCTTTTCATCTCAAAGCCTTTGCTCATCACACTAAATTGAGTCAAGAAAAGGACAAGTCATTTGGCCTCAGTTCTGACTCATCTTTTTACCTCCTAAGACAAGTTTTCTTGTCCATGTGATTTCTGCTGCCTAGAATCTTCTATGACCCTCCCGTTGTCTAGCAAGCTACAACATGTCTTCGGACCACAGCTTAAATAAACCCATGTCTCTTTCTGACCTCCTCTTACCCCAGCCCCTAAAATGAAATTGACCGTTGTGAGAGAGGAAGGGTCCCAGGAAGAAAAAAAGGGCAGGACTCAAGGCCAGAACTTTGCTGTTCTCATTGTTTTTATTGGGCTGATAAACAAGGAGTCAAGTAAATCTGACTGTAGATGCAGGCATTTGCTACCATAAATTTCCTTGGCCTATTGTGATGATTTTTGTTTTTTTTCCCCCCTACTGATTTGCCCCCAGCTATGCATTCCTGAGCTATCTTCCTGCAGACATTGAGACCAAATGGGGACAAACTGGAGCTGCAGGCACACAGTCTCCACAAGATATTGGAGCATGATGGTCCAGAGCCCTGCATGGCCACAGAGCTGCAGCTGACGGGGGCTCTTGACTGGCAACAAGCAATGGCTGCAGTCAGACAAAGGGGCTCTGGCAGAGTCCGTACTCCCTGTCTTTCCAAACCTTGCCTTTGTTCTCAGACCCCAGGCCCAAAACCTATATAGGCCCCTAGCCCTGGTCCCTTGGAGTCTCTTATGACTGAGCTCTTTCCTTTCTCTTTTGCTAATCGATATATATTTTTAAAATTTTAATTTTAATTAATAAATTTTTTTTGAGACTAGGTCTCGCTATTTTTGCCCGTGGAACCGCAGGCTCTCGTTGCCCGGGGTACCACAGACTCAAGCAATCCCCAGCCTCAGCTTCCCAGGTAGGTGGGATGACAGGCACGTACCACCACGCCCAGCTATTTTTTTTGAAACTAGGTCTCGCTAGAGCCCCAGGTGGGACGCACACCGCGATGGCCGCTTCATAGGCTGAAGCTTACCACCGGCATGAGCCACCTTGCCTGGCTCTTTTGCTAATCGGTAAATGCTGACTCCTTGTCTGCCCTCACCTGTGTCTGTGGAGTCCTCTTTTCAATCTTCACCGGAGGGGCTCAAGAACTCATTCCAGGCCGGGCACGGTGGCTCGGGCTTGTAAGCTTCAGCCTATGAAGCGGCCGGGGCTAGGGATTGCGGTTCGAGTCCCACCTGGGGCCGGTAGCGAGACCTAGTTCCAAAAAAATAGCTGGGCGTGGTGGTGCGCGCCTGTCATCCCAGCTATCTGGGAAGCTGAGGCTGGGGATTGCTTGAGTCTGTGGTACCCCGGGCAACGAGAGCCTGCGGTTCCACAGGCAAAAATAGCGAGACCTAGTCTCAAAAAAAAAACCAAAAAACAAAAAACAACTCATTCCAGGGCTTGGGAGCTGGCCCCTTTGTCTAACCCCTCAAATCTCAGTGGCTAGCGTGTGGACAGCAAGGGGTTCACTCCCAGCTTGTCTACCTGCACTGTTGGAGGATGGGGTGGGACTGAGGGACCCCAGGTGCCCTCCTTTGTCCTGTGACACTCTGTCTATGATCTCTAACTGTGACTGGCATTTTCCTTTCATGCCCTTATCACAATTACAATTTCTATCTCTATATAACACTGTGTATCTCATAAGGGCATAAAGGTATCTTTTTTTTTTTTTTTTTTGAGACTAGGTCTCACTATTTTTGCCCGTGGAACCGCAGCCTCTCGTTGCCCAGGGTACCACAGACTCAAGCAATCCCCAACCTCAGCTTCCCAGGTAGCTGGGATGACAGGCGCGCACCACCACACCCAGCTATTTTTTTGGAACTAGGTCTTGCTACGGGCCCCAGGTGGCACTCGAACTGCGATCCCTAGCCCTGGTCGCTTCATAGGCTAAAGCTTACAGGCACGAGCCACCGTGCCCAGCCAGATAAGGGTATCTTTTTCTCAGCGATGAGTCATCCGACAGTGGGTTCTTAGTGGGCAACGATCAATATTTGATGAAACAGTAAATGAAAGCTGTTGCTCGTTGTGGACCTGAGTCATGGCAGTGCTTCTCTGGTGTAGTCACTAGAGCTACAGTATTGCCATCACGTGAAAACTTGCTGGAGGTGGAAGTCCTGAGGTCCCCAAGCCAGGCCTACTGATCAGAAACCTGGGGAGAGGTCCTCCCTTCCTCCATGTTTCAGACAGCCCCTCCAGGTGCTTCTAGTTCACCATGGGCTGAAGCAAATACGTCTTATACAGATTTGCTCCAGTCTAAGCAGCAGGCACACCTTAGACTTCAACTTTTCCCTGGGATTGTTTCCTGCATCTATTCCTTGGAAACAGCCTTGAGATTTTAAAGTAAAGTGGACCGGAGGGTAGGAAGAGGACCCATCACACCTTCTACCCTGTCACAATTTTTGCAGTTTGTTCTTCAGCTTTGATAATTCTTCCTTGTATTGAGTTGACTTTTCAGACTTCAGCTAACACTCTACCCCTTCCTTTCATTTTCTAGTTCAGCCCTGTGTGTGTTTGTTGTTTTCCTAACACAGTGATCTTCCTTCTCACAAGGAATTTATTCAGTTGCCCTCTACGTGTTGTTCATTGGAGTGAATCATCCTTGTTTGTGACACCAACTGTAGTGCAAGCACCAGGCTCTTGGTAGATTCCTTACTGGTTCTAGCATTTACACAGACACCAGGCAGATCAGGGCTAGGGCTAGGTGGGGAGAGCTGGGAGACAGGGGAAGCCCCCTGTCCCTAGGAATCTTCATGTTATTTCTCTGGTTTCTTTTTTGAATTTTCTCTCTCTGTGCTCACTTGCTCACTCCCTCGCTCCCTCATTTATATTTATTCTCTTTCTTCTCTGGGGCTTTCTTTTTTTTTTTTTAGACTAGGTTTTGCTATTTTTGCCCTTGGAACCACAGGCTCACATTGCCTGGGGTACCACAGACTTAAGCAATCCCCAGCCTCAGCTTCCCAGGTAGCTGGGATTACAGGCCCTCACCCCCACACCCAGCTATTTTTTGGGGACTAGGTCTCGCTATGTGCCCCTGGCAGGACTCGAATCGAGATCCCTGGTCCCGTCCCAGCATGGCTTTCTAGGCTGCCACCTACAGGCATGCACCACCATGCCCGGCTCTTTTTTTTTTTTTTTTTCAAAGAAACTAGGTCTCTATGTTGCACAGGGTTGTGTCAAACCCACGGACTCAAGTGAACCCCAGCCTCAGCCTCCCAGGTAACGGGATTTACAGGTGCGTGCCATCATGTCCGGCCTTCTCTGGGGTTTCTCCACCGATTAATCTTGAGCCCACCTGTGCATGTGCACATCCGCTGGGCCAAGTGTGTACAGAATCATGGGGGGGCGGAGGGAGGGCGCAACACCGCAGGTGCTGATCATAGAGGCAAAAAAAGCAGACCACCTAATTTACCCTACACTTACCTGCCTCTTTGACAGTAAGGATTATAGAATTTTTTTTGGATACAAATGTGGGTTTTTATTTGTGTGAGGGAGGACGGGGTATCTCTTCTGCTCTCATGAGGGCAGGGCCTGCCACTTGTCCAGGTATCAGACTTGGGATGTGTTTGTTCTCACGATCATCTGGGATGAGCTGCTCTTCAGCCGCATCACCTTTCAAAGGCTTTAATGTTCAATTTGGAAAAGCTCCACTTCTTGGAAATAGGGATTTTTCTGGCGGCCGGGGGACTTGAACATGGCCCTCCGTGGCACCTTAAGGACATGCTCCCTGCTCTGCAGTTTGGTGCAGATGGACAAGATAACTTGGCCAACATGGGCCCCTGTGGCCAGCGTGCCCCACAGGCACCCCATGTACCCGGCTGGAACTCAACACTGGGTACAGTATGAGGTTTTGTAAATGGATGAGCCCAGCTCCAGGAGCAGCTGGGACTCATGGCAGAGCTAATATGTGCGTGGAGTGAATGGGTGCGAGTTTCTGCCCAGTGCTCCAAGGGCAGAAACCGCGAGCCGATGACTTGGAGCCAGGGGCGCGGCACGTAAAAGGTATCCCACAAAGAATGCGGAATGAATGAGCCAAGGAAGCAAAAGCGAAAGCTGCCCTTTACAAAGATGGCAGGACCGCCGACCTTTACCAACATGGCCACCAGCCGCGCGGACGGGCAGCTGGGTGAGGGGCGGGGCCTAGGGGCGGGGCTATGCGGGCGCCGTCAGGTGCGGCCCCGCCCCGTGCCCGCCCCCCCTTCTCTCTCAATTCCGGATTGGTCCGGTTCCAGCGCCGCAGCCCGGCGGCCGCGCCGTGGGGCCGCGCCGGGCGCTCGCCACTTCCGGCGCGTTCGGGCTGTTGGTTGGGGGTGGCCGCGCGGCGCGAGCGGGCGTCTCCGGGGCTGGCGCACGCAGGGATGCTCCGGGGGGCGGCGGCGGCCGTGTGGGCAGAGGTGGTGAGGACAGCGCTGGCTCCCGGGCCTCTTTCCTGAGCCGCTGCTCGTGCTGCGCCGCCGAGGCCCCTTCAGCCTCCGCCCCTCCAGCCTCGGGGCCCGGCCAGCCGCCGCTTCTGAACGCGGAGGCCGGGGAGCCCCTGCCTGGGCCCGTAGTCTCCCTTCGGGGGTCGGGCTCGGGCAGGGGGGCCCCCGAGCCGCTGCCTTCCTTGCCGGCCGCCGAGCCCCATTTCCTGCTTTTTCAGTTTCCTCCGGGAGGGACGGGTGGGTGTGGATGAATTCTTCCGGGGGTCCCCGATGAGGCGGGCCGGGGGGCCGCGCTCCTTTTAGAGGGTCCCCTGGGGCCCGGGTGAGGGAAGTGGTTGTCTTTGCACGGACGGGGGACTTCCCGAGCCTGCTGGGACCATGACCTGAACTGTGCGAGCGGGACGTGTCCGAAGCCCGAGAGCCAGCTCACCTGAGCCGCCCTCTCCCCCGTCCAGCATGGTAAGTGCAGTCCGAGCCCCTTCCCACCCCGGATGTCGGGTCTCAGGGTGGGAGCGGGCCCCAGGACTGCTGAGCCATCGCTTCTCGCCAGGGCGGGGAGAGGCGCGTGCCGAGCCCGGCAGTGACACATGCGTGCAGCCCCAGTTCTGTCCCCTCCCCCCTCTCCCAGGGATGGCTCAGGACTGGGAGAGACAGGGAAGGGTAGCAAGTGCTACTCTTGCATCTGGTGTTTGCCTCTCTTACCATGGAGCTCATGACAGTAGGTTATTGAGGCCTTACTATTGTGTGAGGCCTTAGGCTAAGTGACTGGCATGTTACTTAATAGCACACCAGCCCTCTGTTCTCAGACTGGGACGCTGAGGCACAGAGCAACAGTTGCTAGGCCAAGGTCACTTGACAGTGGCCAGATTTGAACCTAGGCTGGCATCATGTTAATTAGACTATGCTAAGCAATTTTACATGGGGTTTGAACAGATAGTTCATCCAGTTAGAGGTTTCTGTAAGGGGAAACTGAGGGAGGGGTCCTGATTGGCAGAGGTCACTTACCTAGATAAAAGCAAGGTAAGGATCAGCGATTGTCACCAGTCTGCTGTTCTGCAGCATGCTCTGGCCTTTTCTCTGGTGGTGCCTGGAAAACTAACCATCCTTCCACATCTAGCTCAGAAACTTGCTTCTTCTGGAGAGACTTCCCACATTTTCCACACTAGTAGACACGGAGTGCTCCTTAGATATGTGTACTCGCATCTGTTTCCCGACCGGCTTTTGTTACTGTCATTGTTTCTGAGCCTTTCTGACTACTGCTGTAGACTCAGCGCCCTCAGAGATGAAATTTTCTGGATCTCTCTGCTCCAGCTCTTATACATAGTGAGCCCAACAGGAGGATTGCCTGGCATTTGAGTACCTCCGGTGACAGTTATGTTCCTTAAGGCTGCCCATTTCATCCCTGCCGACCTAGGGGTTAGTAGAGAAAGGGATGAAATGACATGTATGATGTAGGTGGCCAGGGGAGATGTTCAAGACATCTGTGTGTTGTTCTGGGCACAGCCCTTCTTGGACCTCACAGCTGGTCAGCCAGGAGACTATTAGTGCCAGCCAGCACTGGTAGTACAGCAACCCCCTCGTCTGCTCTTTTGCTTTCTAGGTTTCAGTTTCTCGAGATCCTCAGTGGTCCTCAGGAATTTAGAGACCCCGTTTACATAACTTTATAGTTCTGTCTTATTACTAGTCTTTCATATTGATCTCATGCCTGTTTTTAATAATTTAAACTTTATCATAGGCATGTATATGAGGACAATGTAGTGTATCTCTAGCTACATGTATGATTTGTACTCTAGTTTTAGGCATGCACTCACTGGGGGTCTCAAAACATGCCCTCCAAAGAGAAAGTAGAGGTCATATGTGGTATAGTGGCATGGGTGGATCAGTTAAGTTTTCTTGAGTCACAATTTCCTTATCTATAAAGTGTGGGGTTAGGAATTCTGTAGTGAATAATCCAAATGTATGAATGTTAGTGAGGAAACTAGTACTTGGTGTTTCTCCACTTGTTCTTCCAGTGAGCTCTTGTTTTTATTTTTAAATTGTGATGTAATATGCATAATGTAAAACTTACCATTTCAGTCACTTGTAAGTATAGTTTGGAAGCATTAAGTACTCCCAATTTGTAGCCGCCACCCCCATCCACCCCCAAAACTTTTTTCAAGTTTCTGCAAGAACTACACAGCTATCTGTATTTCAGTTGAGGGCAACTCCGTCCTTCCAGTTGCTTGTGACAAAAAAACTTGGGCATCATCCATGATCTTTCTTCCTCTCACACCTGGTTTCTAGTCCATGGTAAAGAACTTTGTTCTTGCAAAACAAACTATCCACTAAAGTATGTTTCCTGATCCCTGGGCCACTTCTGTGTCTGGGAATCTGACTGCCTAGGGTTCTATGTGTTGTGGACTCATACAACATCTGTCCTTTGGCGACTGGCTTATTTTACCCAGCAGTCTTTCAGTTCTGTCCATGTTGTATCATGTCAGAATTTCAGGCTGAGTTATACTCCATCGTGTGTCCTCTCTTGTTTTCCTTTCATCTGTTGATGGACACCTGGGTCACTTCACCCTTAGCTATTGTGAACACCTGTGAGCATAGGTGTACAAATCTTACAGGAAATTTTAAGTAGTTACTCTGTGCCAGGCTCCAGGGTGTGTACAGATGAACTAGACAGGCATAGTCCTGCCTCTGGGAGCTCACAGTAGTAGTGCTTTAGGGCCCATGGACAAAATTTTAGTGGCTGTTAACTGAAGCAGCCAAGTACTCTTGATTTTAGGTTTCATTGTAATTGGCAGTTATGAACATGACCCCTTTGAGCAGTTAAAGTA
Organism: Uropsilus gracilis; assembly: GCA_004024945.1. Classification (NCBI taxonomy): domain Eukaryota; kingdom Metazoa; phylum Chordata; class Mammalia; order Eulipotyphla; family Talpidae; genus Uropsilus; species Uropsilus gracilis. The sequence continues at coordinate 26,968 of PVHY01016047.1, forward strand.
GTTGACTTCATGTTTGTTTGCCTCCTCCCCTGCGTACAAGCCACTGTATTCCTGGGACTTTTTTCATCTCCATCTCTTACTGACATTTTTTACTTTTAAATAGGGTTAGTTGGTAAATTTGATTTTTTTTTTTTTTTGGTTTTTATTATGTTTTGATATAGAAATTTGAGACATTTAAAATATTTTTAAAACTCCAGTTCTTAAAAAAACCAGCCTCCATGTGGACATAGGACTTATAAAAAATATCTTCAGCGCTCACTAAGATGAAAATGGTGTAATATGACAAAACTGTCCTTCATTAAGTATCTGCTATATTAGCTACTTTGTTTTTCTTTCAGTCTTTCAGTGTCAGTTAACTGCACCAGCCTGTAGGGTTACATTATTGCCTTTACTACTAGAGAGGGGGTTGACCTGCTGGAGGGAACCTGCCTACCAGTCTCACAGCTCCCACTTCGCGCACCTGAACCCAAAGCCTGTGCTTGGTGTCGTTCTTGAACCGTGTCACATGGAAGATTATAAGGGCTGTCATCCTACTCTTCTTTGCTTCTAAGATAGCCAGTGATGGGGGTATGGTGGAATTTCTTTATACTGTCCCTGGAGGAAGAGTGGTCTTGACTTGCAAATTTAGAACCAGTTAGCAAAGATTTGTTGTTGAGGTACAGAATTACTGTAGCAGCTCTACTGTAACTGCATTCGATTAATTTACCAAATTAGGTTTGAATCCCCATTAGTTCTTGAATGGTGTAGTATGTTAGAATTTTCCACTACTTCTCTGATATTACTTAATATGAATTTTACTTAATATTGAATAAACTGTTGTTTTTATGGAAATTTTGTGCAAAACTGAAGCCCTGCTTAGTGTTTTTTTTTTCTTCTCTCTTTTTTTTTAGTTGCTTAGAAAATTGCTTTGGTTACAAAGACTTCTTAATTTTGAACTTCACCTTCCAAAGTGGGCCCTGGAATGGGAACAAATCAGACCTTAAATTTGAACACTGGGGTGTTACCTACTTATTCATCAACAGTGCTGCACTGTGTGTGCGTGTTATAGGAGGTTTGAACAAGCTATACTGATTGAGGGAGGTGGCAGAGAAAGGTTCAGTGTATTCAGGCCTGTACGCCCATAAGTTAGAGGTAGCCTGGGAAACAGGTTTAATAGCAAGAAATGACTAACAGCTTTTGAAAAAATTAGTGCATGATGTGGTTCACATGATGAAATTACCTGGTAAAGTAGTTAAAACCAGAAAACTATTAATATGGTGTAGAGAAATAATTCTCTACAGTTAAGCCAGAGCTTTTTATTGTCCTGGTTTATTCATGAAATAATTTACTGACTTTCCACAAGAAGCTTAAGGTACTTTGGGAATTGTGTAATAATATAGCAGTTAATATTAATAGGGCTTAGTACATGCTGGGCACTTAACATATGTCAATTCATTTACTCTTCCAAACAATGCTGGGTGAGAGAGGCTATTTTACTTCCCATTTTGTAGATGAGGACATTCAAGACTCAGGGAGATTAGGCAACTTCTCGTGGTCTCCCTGCAACCAAAGGGAGTTTGACTCAGGAGCCATTGCTCTTGACTCTTAAAATGAAAGTCAGTTATTCTTTTTCCCCAGGGGGGATGATACTACCTCCGCCCTCCAGGATTTTGTTGGAAGATAGGGTGGTTTTACAAGAAGCTATGGTAAGAGTGACAGTGGAAGAATTCTTCCATATGCATATCTGAAGGAGATTAACACAGGAAAGGACCCAGGAAGGAATCTTTGTGTTTTGAAGGATTAGGAATAATTTGACAGGTAGACAAAGGTAAAACTTTCTAAGTAAAAGTTGTTCGCAGATAGTTACGTGGAGGTCATATCAGTAAAGAGAGTAGGAAATAATAGGTTCAAGGGAGAATGAGTGAAGGCAGGAATAGAGAGTACTTAGGATTTTTTTTGGCCTTTACATATGTAGCTGCAACACACCTTTTTATTTCTCATGGTAACTTCCGTCATCCCTATTTTCCTGGTCGCTTTTACCTCATTTCTTTACTCTTCTCTGCCATGGAACTCTAGGAAAGAGTAGTTCTACTTCTTTCTAATGCCCTCAGCTCCCCTGAGCTCTCTTGTCAAGGTCCCTTTTACCACAGTTGCTAAATCCAGTAGTTTGTTCTCAGTCATCTTACTTGTTTCATCAGTAGCACTGAACTGGACAAATCGAACACTCCCCTTCACTTGACTCCAGTATATTAAGATACGGTTTTGCTTCCCACACCTCTGCCCCAAGCCCTGCCCCCACCACTGGTTGTGTCTTCCTCAACTCAGTGATCTTTGAACAACTGGAGTCCCCTAGGCTTCAGACCTAATGGGTCCTGGGTCCAGATTCCTCAGCTGCAGTTCTCATATCCAGCTGCTTGCTTTGCCGTGCACACTTGTTTGGAAGACATGTGATTGTAACAAGTCTCGGACTGAACTCCTGATCTCCACTCCATTCTTTGCTACCTACACAGCCATCTCTATTTCAGTTGAGGGCAACTCCGTCCTTCCAGTTGCTTGTGACAGAAAAACTTGGGCATCATCCTTGATCTTTCTTCCTCTCACACTGGTTTCTAGTCCATGCCAGGAAAGCAGATTGTTTTCTACCTTTGAAATGTAGCCAGGAGCTCATCACTCCTTGTTACCCACTGCTGCCACTCCAGTGTAGGCCTTTGTTTCTCAGCTGGATTTGCCGCGTACATATTCTGGCTTTTGACCTTGCCTCTTTAGAAACCATTTTCAACATGTAGCCTCAATGATCCTTTAAAGAATCTAAGGCAGATCATGTTTTTGCTCTGTTCCCATGGCTCCTCCCTTCCCTTAGAATGGAGCCAGTAACCCACATGGTTCTCCATGCTGTGCACACGATTACATTCTGAATTTGTCTCCTGCTACTCTCCTCGGCTTTCCTTTTATCTACCTTGACCTTGTTGCTGTTCTTCAAGTACTGAGAGATGTGTTCTGCCCCAGGGTTTTGGTCTGGCTCTTGCTCTTCTGGGACTACACTTACCCCCCTCGCTGTCTGCATGACTAACTTGAACTTCTTGAGTCCTCTGGAGTCGTCTCCCAATAAGGCCGATCCTTACTACTCTATTTAAAGTTGCAGCCCCACTCCAGAACTCTCAGTTCTTCAGAAAAGTAAATCAGCTTGAACTTTTCCCTTTCCTTTATTCCTTGATTCTCCAGTCAGGTTTTAAGCAGACTTTTACTTCTTGAAACCTTTACAGTTTTTAAAACATTTTATATACTTAATGTTTTTAACTAGTTATTGCTACTGCCTCCTGCTAAAATAGAACTCCATAAAACTTGGGGTCTGTGATAACCTCACTAGTGGATCTGAGTCTGGAACAACTCTGGCATAGTCCTGTTGGTTCAGTTAGGCCAGGAATGCTATGGAGGTGTGGGTATTCAAAGGGGGCAAGAGAGAGGGAGCGAGGAGAGAGGAGAGAGGACGCTAGGTTTCTTAAAGTGAATAGAACTTGCAAAGGGCATATCTCGCAAGAGAGGGTATACATAAATGCAGTGTTAGGATAGCATTGGGGTAACTGGTTTGGCCGTCATAGAGGTTTTGTGTAGTTGCAGAGAAAACTGTAAAGGTGGCTTCTGGCTCGATTATGGAAGTCTGCAGTTCTATTCTAGGAAATTTGGCTTTGTTTTTTTGGCTGGGTTTTCCTTAGAGGAAAGCTAATCCATTGACTGTGTTGGTTAGATTGGTGTAGGAAACCAGATATGAGACTCTGCCTGTATGGACAGGAGAGGCCTGTACTGGGTGTGGACTTAGGAGTGGAGAGGAAGGCTGGAGCAACAGAGTTGCCACAAACTTCAAAACTTCAAAACACACTGATTAGGAAAAACCTTAACTGATTTTGGAAGCTTCTAACCTGGTGATTGGAAAGAGTGGGGTATTGTAATTAATTAGTGCTTTGAATTTGGTGGGGTTGGAAGAGACAGCTGATAAATTGACAGGAAGATAGGTCTTATACTGATAAAATGAAGGATTTGACTCTCTAGGTAGGTGGGCAGTTGCTGCTGTGTTGAGATGAGAGTAATTGGCATTGGGCAGGACAGGATCTTGAGGATTTCAAGTATCCCACGTTGGATTGTTGACATACATGCTAAGTCAAGGAAGATGTGATAGCGCAGGCCTGGTGGGAGAGGAAGGGAATTCCTCTCCCGCCCAGTAGCAGCGTGTGTAGCTGCTACCATGCCTTAACTTTTTTCAGTGCCCATCTGCACCCCCATGGTTCATCTACATCCAGTGCAGACTGACTGACTTTTTTTCTTTTCTGCCTTTCAAGATCACCTTTAACATCTGTGCATTGAATTTATCATAAATAGCCTCTTTCAATCCTTACATAATTTAACTTTTCTTTCTGACCTTTGGCAGCCACTGGTCTCCATTGGTCTGTTGGCTCAGTCTCCCTTGATATTTACCATGGCTTCAGCTGTGACCTGTGTACCAAAGGGAATGCGCCTCCTTTCTGGCCTCGGCTGTCCTGAGTATCCTGTGGACCTCAGCTTGAACATGTCTGAACCAAGCCCATTTTCTTCCCCTGAGCTTCGTGCCTCCTTCTCAAGCCCTAGTTCTGTCAATGACCTTTTCACCAGGCACTCAGATGATAGGCCTGAGTCATCTTTAACTTCCTCTTTGGCCTTTCGTCCCTTCTCGACCTATTGATGCTTATTTGTCTCCTGCCCAAGCCTCTTCCTCCATTTTCTCCACTTTGGTTAGACCTGTTGTCCCTTGATTTCATTACTGGTGTTGTGAGAGCTTCCAGGTTCTTCTGCCAGTCCATCTTCTGCCTTCCTGCCCCAGCTACCTCATAGGGCTCAGGGGCAGTCATCCCACCTGACTCCAGGTCTCTCAGAGCACAGCGTTCCTGTTGTTGCCAGTCACTAAGTTTTCATTGTGCCCGAAGAGCGGGAAGACACAGACTCTGGATTTTCACAATTTTACTTTTAGTCCTTCCAGGAAGGTTGAAGATGATTTATGAAATGTTCAGAGAGATTCATTTGGAATATCTTCTATAGGCTTCCCCAGCTGTGTCTTGTTCTCTGGCTGCAACAAAACACTTGCCATTGTCAGTACACTGAGTCCTCGCTCATGCTCCTTCTTCTGCACAGTGCTGTCTGTGCTTATGTTTGAATAGCCTTACTGTCAGTTTCCAGATTACCATAAGGCTTTCCAATAATTAGTTTACCATCATCTTTAATTATAATGAGGTTTTTTATTTACTTTTATGATTTTGATTTTTATTATAGAAGAATCACAAGACTACATTCTAACAGTAAGTGTAGAACACTTCAGAAGTTTAAAGAACAAAGTGTGGAAGTCTCCCATCCTTTCCTCCAGAACCCTAACGTGTGAATTTGCGACCCCCTTGCCATCCTCTCTCCCATCCCTTACCCCCGCTGGTTGTTTCTTCTGCATTTCCCTGATCTCTGAACAGCTGGAGTGCCCTCAACCTCAGACCTAGTGAGGCCCTGGGCCAGACCTGTCTCAGATGCACTTATATCTAGCTGCCTGTTTTGCCATGAAACTTGTTTGGAAGACATGATGGTGACATGTCTCATACTTAAAGCCTGATCTCCACTCGAAGTCTTCTCCACCCGCAGCCATCTCTATTTCAGTTGAGGGCAGCTCCGTCCTTCCAGTTGCTGAAAAATTATTGATATAAAGATAGATTTCATATGAAGAGAAAAAACTTGACTTTTGAAAACCTTATATCATATCGCTCTTTTTGAAGAGCAATAAGAGAACATTTGAGAAAAAGAATTCCCCTTTATACCTCAATAGTGAATAGATTGAAAATGAAAGAGAGCTTTGAGGTGACAGCTTTATTGGCATACTCAGTAAACCTGTGATATTTAACACTTCAGTTTTTTGAATATTTGTCAGTAACCTTCAAAGACTTTGATAAATTATTTTAAAAGATGTGACTTGTAGTGCCTTCATGCGCCTGGAGCAAGTCACTTAGGTGGCAGTCTTTACTTTTGGAAGATAATCCCCCAAAGAAACTCAGCTAATAGAGCTGGTAGTGCAAATGAAAAGATGAGGAAGTTAAAATTCTTGGTAGAGTAAATAGTAGTTATGAATAGATTAGAGTAGGATGCAAAAATTTGGTGTCTTGCATCCACCCTATTCTAGGTATTGGGAAAATGGAAATCAATTCTAATACTGGGCCGTTGTGTATGTTGCTGATGACTTACAGAAAGTTGAAAAGACACTCGGGATGCCAGTTTGTGTGCTGAAATGTGTGTGATTGGTAATTCTTTACTGAAATGGAAAGGCAGGAGCTGGAAGAAGCATTACTGAAAGGCTGAATTTGTGAACTGGGAACTCCCTTGCAACAGAGCTACAGAGTCATTGGAATTCATCTGATCTGTATATATTAGATATAAGGAAAAAGGGGTTGGAAGTTCTAGAAGTCTATCTATCTATCTATCTATCTATCTATCTATCTATCTATCTATCTATCTATCTATCTATCTATCTATCTATCTATCTAATCTATTTATTTTAACTGTGCCATCTATCTATCTATCTAATCTATTTATTTTAACTGTGCCATTCATTCTTTTATTCCATTTCCAAACTGAACCTCCCCTTAATGTTTCATAGTGATGATTACTGAATAAGATACATCCAAGTATTTTCAAAAGCCATTGTGATAAATATAAGTTCTTTTTAAAATCCCTGCTTTAGTGATCTTTTTTTAAATTCATTTTATTGATTTGTCACAATTGTGAATTAATTGATCCCTCCTCCTCCCTCCATATCCCCCCTCTGTATCCCCCTTCCTCCTCCCTCCATATCCCCCTTTGTATTCCCCCTTCAGTCACTCCTCCCATTTTTCTGCAAATTGTTGTTTGGTTAAGTTGATGTTTAGTTGTTGGTTGTTTGGCCTGTTGTTCTCTTCCGATATGTGGTAAGTGTGTGTGTGGTTTTTTGTTGTTGTTGTTTTATTTTATTTATTTATATATTTTTTACCCCGGGGCTTTCCCACTTCACTAACATTTGTTAACTATCTTGATCTTTTGCACTCTTCACCTCCCCTGCCTTCTTCCTCTTCCTCCTCTCTCGCTCCATGGTTCAGTCCCATTGGTTGTTTTCATTTTTTATTTGTTTGTTTGATTTTCCCTATATCCCTCATATAAGTGAGACCATCCTGTACTTCTCTCTTTCTTTTTGGCTTATTTCTGCTAATATGAGTCTTTCTAGTTCCATCCAGGTTGCTGCAAATGACATGTGATTATCCTCCTTGATGGATGCGTAGTATTCCATCGTGTATATGTACCACATTTTTTTTAGCCAATCATCCGTTTGGGGGCATTTGGTTTGTTTCCAATTCTTTGCAACTGTAAACAGGGCTGCAATGAACATGCGTGCACATGTATCCTTTTGAATTAATGTCTTCATGTTCTCTGGGTATGTTCCTAGTAGTGGGATTGCTGGTCGAATGGTAAGTCCACATTCAATTGTTTGAGGGTCCTCCACACAGTCTTCCATAGTGGCTGGACCAGTTTGCACTCCCACCAGCAGTGTAAGAGAGTTCCTTTTTCTCCACATCCGCGCCAACATTTGTTGTCTGTTTTATTTATGTGGGCCATTCTTACTGGTGTAAGATGGTATCTCAGTGTGGTTTTAATTT
>PVHY01016048.1:0-34585 GCA_004024945.1 Uropsilus gracilis
ACGCAGGGTCTGCGTGTCACACTGGGGCTATGGAGGCCGAGTGTTGGGGTGACGGTAGTGAGTGCCCCTGGGGAATGAGGGACCTGTATGTAGCCAGTCGGATGCAGTGAGTGGCTTGGGGTGCAGATCACAGCCAGAGAAGGCCGGGGAGTCTGATGGCAAGAAGGGAAAAAGCCTGACGGGGTGGATTGTAGGATGAGTTAGTCAGGCTTTTCCCCTCTTTTGCCTGTATAGCCAGCAGGTGGGAGAGTGCATCTTCCCCATGATTGTGCGGCCCAGTGGGTGTGCACGTGTGTGAGTGTGCACATGTGGGCCTAGGAGAGGGGGATCAAGGGACACAGACACCGAGGGATGAGCAGGAGAGAGAGACACACACAGAGAGAGAGAGAGAGAGAGAGAGAGAGAGAGAGAGAGAGAGAGAGAAAGAGAGAGAGTCCAGAGAAAGACTGTGAAGATTCCTAGGTGGTTGAAGGGTTTGCCTGCCTCCCAGGTTCCCCTGGCTCCGTCCTTGCCTTGCCTGGTATGTCTGTGTAGCCAGACCAATGCAGAACCTACTCAGATTGGCCAGCCTGGTGACCGATGCCTCCCCTACAATGGGCGGTGAGGATTATACCCTCCTGTGCCATTATTGGTCTTTCCTATAAACCGTGGGATTATTTTAAACTTTTGAAGAGTCCATTCCTATTCTTTCACAACTGTCTAATTCCAAGTGTCAAAAATATGCTGATGTTTCTTTAAAACTCTGAATGCTTCCCCTTGTGTCTTATAACTGAGTCTGAATTTTCATTCTGTGATTTTTTTTTCAAAAATAAAGTCAATCATGACTAGTCTTTTTTCTCCAGTGCTTTAGTCTTGCTTTTTTTTTAATTTTTGTTTTACTATTCAAGAAGGTTTGGTTTATTAGATGAAAGGAAGGAAGAAGAATGGCCTTGCAAACATACATATGGACAGAAAGCTGCTTGGACTGAATGTCTTTTTTTTTAAATTTTTTTTCTTTATTTATATATGAATTTCACAACTTTGTAATCTCAAGGGTTTGTCCCCCCCCCTCCCTCCCCTCCCTTACCCCCCTTTCCCTCCTGTTCATAGTTGTGCGCTTCATTTTGGTGCTTAGCTTGTTTTGACTTTCCTCAAGGCTTTTTTTTTTTTTTTTCACTATATCCCATACATTAGTGAAACCATTTGGTTTCTGCCTTTTTCTTTATGGCTTGTTTCTGCTAATATGATTTCTTCTAAATGCATCCATGTTGTTATGAAGTTGTCAAATTTGTCATTTTTAATTGATGGGTAATATTCCATCGTGTATATAGACCACATTTTTTTCATCCAGTCCTCTGTTTTGGGGCATTTAGGTTGTTTCCATGACCTTGCAATTATAAATAGTGCTGCAATAAACATCCGAGCATAGGTGTCCCTAGTATAAGTACTGAGATCTCCTTTGGGTAGATTCCCAGAAGAGCAATTGCTGGGTCAAGTGGTAGTTCCATTTTCATTAGCTTGAGGGTCCTCCACACCCCTTTCCACATGAGTGATAAGGGTTTAATAACGAAGATCCACAAGGAACTCACACAACTAAACAAAAGCAAAACAAAAAGCCCAATCAAAAAATGGCGAGAAGAACTAAAAAGACACTTCTCCAAAGAGGAAATACAAATGGCCAACAGGCACATGAAAAATTGCTTAACATTGCTGGACTGAATGTCTTAGCGGAACTTGAGACCACAATCAGGCAGGGCTATCTAATTAAGGGAGCTAATGGAAGAATAGTTTACAAAACTGAGGCAACTGAGGTGGAAGGTGGTGGAAGAAGCGAAGCAGGGAGGGACCCCGCAGAGAATGATGGAGGATTTGTGAGGCTTCATGTGAGCATGGAGAGAAAACCTACATATGTGCAAGTTTGAGCAAATAACCCCTAAAAATAAACACAATGTGGTATAAACCAACTTTATCTCAGTAAACAGAATTGGGAAAAAATGAAAAATAATAGCCAAGGGCGCTCTTCCCGGAGGAGGGAGAAAGGCAAGCCGGGCAAGACAGAGCTGAACCAGGATGCAATCTTAGCTGCAGACACCTCAGTCTGACCACTGGGGGCGCTGTGGACCGGAAGTTTTCCCCGGAGAGGTTCCCACATTGGGGCAGGGGCGTGGCGGCCATTTTCAGCTCAGGTCAGGGGGCCCTTGGCTGTTGGCTGCAGAGAGGTGGAGTGGGGTGGACGTGGCTGCCAGGCTAGGCAGCACCAATGTGAAGAGAGAAATTCTATAACCAAGGGGGAAGCTGAATGGCGAGCATCTCTTATAGCAACTGGGGTTTGGGAGGCAGTGTCTGGTGTGCAAAGTGTATCTGAACATTACTACAGCGCCCATTTCTAACCAGCTAAACAGTCCTTACTGATGTACCTCTGGCTTAAAGAGTTAACAGCTTCATCAATTCTGTCAGAGTTTTAATAATAAAACTATTTTGCTTTTATCAGTCAAGTTAAAAGAAGAGCTCCACTTTGTCTGAAGTGATTACATCATCTTCCTCTCTGGTGTCTCCTGCTCTCCCAAATCTAATACTTGTTTTTCATTATACAAATAAAATTATGGTACTTTCCGGAAGTATAAGGCATAGGGATTTGAGCTCCTTAACTAGGCACACTAAGAGCTTGGGAATGCATTACATGGGGTAAATGAATTGGTCAGGTTTTTTCCTCCATTAGCCTGCATAGCTAGCACCGGTGGTGGTGTGCTCCCCCCATAACTGGGTATAATATGCCTGAGCCCAGTGGGTATGCAAATGTGTGACTGGGCACATGGGGCCTGGGAAGAAAGGATAGAAGGGTGGCGTCACCTCAGGGTGGGAGAGCAGGAGAGGAGAAATACATGATAGAGAGCCCAGAGAAAGAGCGTGAAGATTTCTGGGAGACTCATCTGCCTCCCAGACCCTCCTGACCCTGGCCCTGACCCTGGCCCTGGTCCTACCTGGTGTATCTGCTAGACCCAATAAAGAACCTACCCAGATTGGTGAGGCTGTTGCCTGTGCACTAGAGTTGGCTTCAAGGAATGACATGGTCCCCAACAATTGGTGACGAGGATAAGGTATGTCTATGCAGACAGAGAAGACACCAAGTGGCACAGAGAGCAGGATGGTTCAACACTGACAATTGACTTAGCAGGATTCGACACAGACAAGCTGGTTCTTTGAGTGGTGCGGACATAGTGTTCCTTTTATTTGTAGGCCAGGGGTTCAAAACCTCCGGGACAGGAATAACTGGCCAAAACAGAGTATTCGTTCTCTCCAGGACATGCTTGGGCCTTCACGTCTGAAATCACTACCAGTGCTCTTACTATATCTATGAGGTAGATTCCATGTGCCCCTTTCTTCTGAGAGGGAAACAGAGGCTCATATATTTTGGGTGGCTTCCCTGAACTTCTTCATTCAGCCTAGAAGGCAGGATCTGAACACAAACCTGAAATATTCCCATTATAATCAGGCATCTGTCTCTATTTCAATATTCGTAATCCATTAACTACCTTCCTAATTCAGATAAACCACTTATAATGCCAACATTTTCTCAGCAAATTCATCTTGCTAGCAAGATAGCTTGCTATGTATTTTAGTTTACAGCTCAAAGAAAGTGCCAGAAGAGTATAATGGCAAAGGTCCTTTGAAATGTTCAGAATATGCTTCTGCTTAGTAATTACATGTAAATGGCTCAAATCCTGCTACTGCTGGAGAATTCAATGTCTCTAGTGTTGTTTTTTTAAAGACAGGGCAATTAGGCCCTAAAAAGATAGCCTCTAAGATGCCTGAGGAAACAGAATTTGTTCCTGTTTTTTCCTTCTCACCTCCCTAAATCCCACTTCTTTTCCTGGATTTTAATGACATTTCCTCATTAATGATGATGTCTTCACCTTTTCTCTGAATTCCCTATTTGGGGACCAAAAGCAGACCTCATTTCTCTCACTCTTTGTGCCTTATGTGATTAAAAAGATGGCTTGCTTGTGAATCAAAGCATGGGAAGAATGACATTTTCAATGCAAACATTGCATATTGCTGCCATTTGCTTTAAGACTCATTAAGAATACCAGGTCTACTATCCATATTTCATGACCATTGCTTCAACTACAGTTTTTCTGCTTTGTATGGGTCTTTCAGTTGTTCTAATTTACTTCTTATTGCATTCCTTGTGCTTCCTTAATTGCTGTGGCCATGATTCTGCTGACCTGAGCTGAGGAAGAGGTCTAGGGAGATGATATGGTGGCTGGGATTAGCTGTCCTTGTATTTCCCCTCTGGGAGGAAACTGACCTCAATTGTGGAGGCATACATAACTGATGCCTTGTTTGAATGCGGGGTATGTACTACCTTTCTCCCTCATCTTGGGACCTAGTGATCAAGTCCGTGGGAACGGGACATACCACAAGATTTGCTCATAAAGGTATCATCTTATTTAAATTCACCCAAATCCATTTTTTTTTCTTAGGGGAAACTGAAATTCAGGAAGTTAGGGCTTGCCTGAAGTCACACAGTGTGGAGTAGACTTGGGGTTCAGGCCTTGATTTAGGCCTCACACATGTTCAATCATTTTGGCGTCATGAAGATGCAAGACTTCCTGAGATCAGTCTTGGGAAAGCTTTTTTTTTTTTATGACTTTTAGATAAACTGCTTATAATACCTATAATTCATTAGGTAAAATGTTAGAGTATAAAATACTAAAGGTCATTCAGATCTTGCCCTATCTTTTGGGGAGTAGGGCTAAGAAATATAATGGGAGCTTGCCAGGTAAATGCGCTTTTCAGGGGTTTTGCCCTTCCGCTATGGACAACTCTGACCAGCACCTGCGGTATCACACCCTCATGATTGTATACGCTGAGGCCGAGTGAATGGGCCCATGTGTGAGCAGACACACCTGGAATGGGAGGTAAGGCTAAGCAAGCAGGTGGTGTCCCCTGAATGAGGGAGCATGAGAGAGATGAGAGAGAGAAAACACTCCAGAGAGACAAAGAAGCCAGAGAGAGTGTCACGATTCTTGGGGATAAGGGGGGTGCTTTGCTGGCTTCCCAGTGCTCCAGCCCAGACCTCAGTCCTGCCCTGTTGCCTGATGTGTGTGTGTAACTGCTAGAACCAATAAAGAACCTACCCAGGTTACCCTGTCTGTGCACTATACTGGCACCATGATGTGGAGATTGGTACTAAAGTGTCCCTTCCCCAGGTCTTGCCCTCTCCTTCCACGGCTTGAATCTGTGCTATATCAGGAGGTATCTCCTGCCATCTCTTGGACTATGGGTTGCTCTCAGTAAGTACGTCAGAGACAAGAGCCTAAGGCCCAGAAGTAAGCACAGAGCATTTTGGGCAGGGAAAACCAGAGTCCAAGCACCTGAGAAAGATCTAGAAAGACAGAGAATGTGGGTAACAGTCATGGACCCTTATCTCAATGCTTCCTCCCCAGCAAAGAGGGTACAGATGCCTGAGAAGCACAGGGGGCCAGATCGGAGACCTCGAGGCCAAGGGCAGTACCGAACAGGCTGCAGATGCCAGGTCTCTGCAGCGAGCACAGCTTGCACAGCTTATGTGCCAGGCACAGGGTCATGGGTGAAATCTGAGCTGAGACTATTGCAATTACGAAGCACATCAGGCCATAGGTATGACCTCCTGCTCTCCTCCTTTGTTAATACCAATAAATGTCCAGGGAGTGAGAGGCAGATTAGTAGACCGACCTGTTGACATGTTAAAAAGAAGAGTTAAAAAAAGAGTGTCCAGAATATTCCTTTTAGAAGCTAGTTATTAAATATCTTCTATAATTAAATATTTACTGATTGTTTTGTGCCAGATACTGGGATTATATAGGGAATTGTAATAGAGGGTGTACAAATAGTGGTATTGTAAAGAAAACAACCTACTATGCATTGAATGTAGTTGCAGAGACTGAAGTTATATTGCCAATGGAAAAGAACTGATTCCTGCCCTTATGGACATGTAGCAGAGAGGTATACAATTGGCATTAAATAGCAAATTGTGCATGTTAATAATTACTCTGGTAAGTGCCATTTAAGAATTTTGTGGTGTTTTGGGTATAAGCTAAGGATTGAATTTTGTCCCCCCTCCCCCAAATTCTATGCTGAAGTCCTGATACCCATACCCCAGAATGTGACCATATTCTGAAAGACAGACTAGTCAAAGAGAAAATTAAGGTAAAGTGCAGTCATCGGGGTAGAATTTAATGCAATATGAATATCCTTATAAAAACAGGAAATTTGACATAGGAACAGGCAATGTGAACATGGAAGAAGATGAACATCAACAGTCAAGAAGAAGAGTCTTGGAGGAAACCTAGTCTAGGGCACTGGACATCTACAGTCTCTACAAGAGTGAGAAAATGGATTGTTTAAACCCTCCTGTCTGTGGTGCTTTGTGGTGGTGGCTCAGCAAACCATCATCAAATGTAACGAGAAACCCACAGCTACTGATGAGCAGTTACAAGAAGTCATTGTTGAAGATTTCTGATCAGAGATTCAAAGATCAAATGTCTTCTTTATCTGGATATCCAGGGGATTCAGTGGGATGGACTGGGTCTAAGTTAAACTCCTGGACAAGGTGTAGAAAGTCCTGATCAAATAAATATAAAATATGAATAAACTGAGGAAAAAAGAATTTGAATGGAAAAGAGGTGGAATGACTGCTGAATAGCCATTTGGGTTGGTGCAAGCTGGTCATTTGAGCTATTGTTGAAAATTCCCTTTTCCCACTGTAGGGTAAAGGAATGAGCAGGGTTTTTGCTCTTCTGCCATTAGCCTCTATGCCCAGCACCTGTGGTATTGCACCCTCCCCATGAGTGCACACAGTTGGCCTAAACAGTGTGTGTGAGTGGGCATACTTGGGCCAAGGAGGCAGGGATGAAACAGCACTTCATCATTCAAGTTTTCTTGCCACCTGTTTTTCCCCTGTTCACTAAGAATCCCATGGAGATAATGTTAAGAGCTCCAATGTTCTTTTTTTAGCTGCTAGAACCAATGATGAACCTATCTGGATAGGGGTAGCTGCAAAATACCATCTCAGCTCATTGCTGACTGTAGAAGCCTTAGCCTGTGTGTGTGTGTGTGTGTGTGTGTGTGTGTGTGTGTGCTTTCACAGCTTAAATGAAAGTTTTTGCTCTTTGTTCCCTGACATTAATGAAAGAGTAAATATGGAAGAAGGAAAAAGAAAATGAGAATGAAAAAGAGAAAGGGAGAGAAAATTTTGGTTCACCTGAATAGATACCACTAGGTAGTTGAAAACTTTGCAGGAATTGAACACACACCATATTCACAGATAGCTGCAATGCCCAATATTACTTTTACAAGAAAACCTAGCAGTCAGAACGCAGGAATGCTAGACCTTGTTTTAACAATGTATATGTATTGACACCTAGTGGCAAGATTTTGCATTGTTCTAGCATCATTAGCTTTTCCAACAATACAGCCTTCATTCTAAAAATGGATTGACTAATTTGTTTATTCTGAAATAAATACATACATAAAAATATTTACAATGAACCATAAAAAATCAAATCTATTTTATCTATCCAACACCATGCAGGGAGAAGAGGTGCTCAATTTCATTAAGCTCTTTTTCCTGATTCATCGGAGATGATGTACAACCTTTTGGCGTTCTAGTTTGGAACTGGCAGAGCAGTGTCTTGCATTCTGTTGGTCACAGCAAGTCATAAGACTAATCAGGCTTCCAAGGATGGGGAGTAGACACTTGGAGGGAGGATGGCTAACTTTGCACCTCAAAGGACATGGATACAGCCATGCGGGAAACCCATTTGCAACAATAAGACTTCATGAAGCACCAAGGGACCTCATATTCCTGGAAAGGGCACTGGGAGACTTTTCCAGGGGATGTGATTTCTAAGGTCTTAATGTGCATTAGCAATTGCCATGAAAGATGGAAGATGTTTGGGAAGGAGAAGGAACTTCAAAGGAAAGGAGTGAGACCCAAGCAGGCACAAAATCAGGACTTGTTACTTTTTGAAACATTATTTGTATGTGTAAATGAAGCAGAGACTTTCAACAATTGCAAAAGGCAAACTTTTGTATGCATTTTGAAAATCTTCTATTTCCTTAACCAAGGGAATTACCCCCCTCTCTCTTTCTCTCTCTCTCCCTCTTTCTATCATTTTGCTAGTTGCCTAAAATTCTAAGGTTTTCTATTCTCTTTAACATGTAGAGGCATAGGATATAGAGGAACATATTTTCAGATTTCTACTGTACATGGAAATGTCTTTTTTTTTTGACAGAATTGCCCTTACTGCTGTGTGTTGAAGGACTAATGAACACTTCTTATGCTGAGATAGTCCAGAAGGGAACCATGTGGAATGAATGATGTGTGGACAGATGGCTGTCAATCAATCTGCCTAAAAAGCAATTCTGTGGATGTCAGAAAATAGTGACGAAGACTAGGAGCGATTGGAAAAGAGAAAGTATAATGTCTAGACCATTAATATTTCTCAATTACTCAGTATGATGAGGAAGAGCAAACTTCAGCAGTTATTAACATATGATATTGAAGGACAGATAATGTGATCTAGGAATTAATAGGATGATTTATCTAGATGAGCTTTTATGATACATTTCAATTTTCATACTTTTCTAGACTCTTGAGATTGTACACTACTCCACAACTTAATATGCCCTTTAGCTTCATTACTGCAAATAAAATACAAAATTTTGCTATGAAATATTGGCTCCAAACCAGATTAATTTGTCATTTGTTTGAATGGGCAGTGTTGAGCTTTGAAAACATACGTAGTGTGTTCTTAACGATGGTTTAGTGTTCTTTTAAATCATTTTTGTTTCTAATTATAGATGTATCCCCATCTAGTTCTGTGGCTTGTCACTTGTATTTCTGAAACTTAATTCAAGTTGTCCTTTGTTTTCTACATTACAGCTCCTCTCCATACCAACTGAAGGCCCTCTATCTGTGCGAGCACCGAAGGTATACGGGTCTCTATGTAATATCTGTTGTCAAAACATGGCACACAGGTAAGTATCTGTCATCTGTATGGACTGTGATTCTTCAGGGGTAGACTGTACTCTCAATCTTTGTGTTCTTTCTTCCTAGGTGAATGCCATGACAGTTTCCAGGTATGTACCTGTGGAAGTGGGATCTGAATGAAGGAGTGGATGTTTTTCAATTGCAAGTGACACTTTAAATGAGATGCATCTGTTTGCTTACTCTGAGATGTGTATATTAAAAGATTACTAGTCATCAATCAAAAAAGACAAATTTTTATCATTCGTGGCAATATGGATGACTCTAGATGGAATCATGCTAGCAGAAAGAAGCCAGAAAGAAAAAGAAATACTGGATGGCTTCACTTATATGAGGGACAAAGGGAAAGCAATTTAACAGACAAGAAAGTTTTTAAAACAAAATTTTAGCAAATTGAAGCATAGAGAATGGGGGGGGGGCGACGAGGGTGGGAGGGACACTAAAGACTAAGAAGATGGTTCAAGGATGATAAGGTGGTAGGAGAACCCCGGGGTTGATAATGATGTAAAACAAAATAAGTAATATAATTAAAATTAAAAAAAAAAAATAAAAGATGACCATGAATTTAAAATGATTTGTTGTTTAAAAGGTCCTTTCGCATGCCTTAGCATTCGTGTGCTACTTAAGCAATCACATCTTCTATTTTAAAAATAAGAAGAGTCGGGTCCACAGGAAGTTAGGTAATTGTGTGACAGAAAACTCAGCTGTCTCCACACACCATCTATCACACCCTTTGAGGGAAAGAGCAATGATAGGTTCCCGTTCTGCAGTGAACTCATAACATAAAAGTCAGGCCATTTCTTTTGTGGATTCATATCATGGATAAGCAGGGGGTGCAAACAAGGTGACCCCGGAGTTCCATGTAACTCAAATTGATGAAACCAGCTCCCTCTTGTACATTAAAAGTCCTTACGGGGGCACCACACTGACTGACCACTAGATGTCGATGCAGCTTCACGCAGTGGACCATCTGCAGCTCCAGCCTGGAGCAAAGCTGCACCCAAGGCAATTTCCCAGGGCCACAAGCTTTTGAAAGATGGATGTCAGTGGTCGTTGGAAATTCACCACCTACCTGCCTTTCCAAATATGACTTCCTGGGATTTCCTTTGGCAACAAGTGTCTTAAACACCAGCCATAAATTCGTACATGAGCAACGGCCAACCTGAGACCAGGTCTCGAACCTGGGTCCAGAAAGGCTCTCCCGTTTTAAGGCTGAAATACAAAGCATGCTAGCCCTGTGGGCACACCGTCATCACTGAACAATGTAGAATGAAAGAGCCTAAGATTTGCCAGGCACGGTGGCTCGTGCCTGTAAGCTTCAGCCTATGAAGCGGCTGGAGCTTGGGATTGCGGTTGAGTCCCGCCTGGAGAAGGTAGCGAGACCTAGTTCCCAAAAATAGCTGGGCGTGGTGGCGCGCGCCTGTAATCCCAGCTACCAGGGAAGCTGAGGTTGGGGATTGCTTGAGTCTGTGTTTCCCCGGGCAACAAGAGCCTGAGGTTCCACGGGCAAAAATAGCAAGACCTAGTCTCAAAAAATAAATAAATAAATAAAGAGCCTAAGATTCAGCTTGATCAGTCAGACTCGGGTTTATTCCTTGTTGTATTTCCAAAAGAGTAAATAAATATGCCAAGCATTTGCTAGGAGTGCATGGATAGGACAGAGCAAGCAGATGGCAGCCGTCTCCTAGCAGAGTTCACAGTCAGACTCATTTGTTTAATGCATGTTTAATGAACGCTTTCTATGTGCCATGCTCTGCACTAGATCTCATTGCCATAGGAGACATAATCACCGCTATTACTCACTGCTAAATGCCAGCCATGGTGCTCAGCCCTGTGGTACCCATCAAACCTTAGCTCCTTCAACTCTTCCCATATTACACATTAAGGGCTTTTATGTTATGTTGGTTTATGCTATGCTGTGTTATGGCTATGTTATTTTAAACTGGTTCACTTGGCTATCCATAATTCAGAGAAAATATGACCTTGTTGGCAACCATGGCTACTGTGGTGCTGATGTTGTCTTGATGAGGTGTGGGGGTCCATGAGTAGGATCCTAGGGGTGACTGGCTTCACTAGGGTTCCCCTTTCCAGGGCATGGGGCAAGTTTACCCAGGATGTTGTTTCCCATAGTGATAGAACAGGACTCTTTCATCCCAGGTTTGATTTGGAGCTGTGTTGAAATGGTAATTTTTCAAAATTTATATTCCTTCTATCAAATTGCTTAGATTCCAAGTCAGTCCTCAATTTTAATGTGCTTTTTTTTTTTTACACTGTAGGGTTAATGAGTTAGGCTTTTTTCTCCAATGGCCTGCATAGCCAGCACTTGGGTTATTGTGTCTTCCCCATGATTGTACGCTCCAGAGGGTGTGCACATGTGTGAGTGTGCACAGCCGGGCCTAGGAGAGAGAGGATAAAGGGGGGCAGAGAATATGGATGTGAGCAGAGCATTCACACAAGTGAGCTTGAGAGAATGAGAGAAAGAAAGAGAATCAGAGAAAGAATAAGAAAATAGTTCTTCCCTCTTGTAATCTAAATTTGACTAAGTGTCTTATAAAACACTAAACAACTAAAAAAAATAAGACTTTTTTTTATCACAAGCTAAAAAGATGGGAGGAACAAATTCAATCAGTCTCGGTCATAAAAGTGGGATTTTTTTATACACAAACTGGTGGTAGAGCTGGTTTGTGAGAGCAAGGCTCCTATCTCTAAAGCTATTATTCCTTCAAATAACCTCATATTAAAAATTATTAACTGAGGACAATGGTTGGGCAGACCACAGAGTCCTTGTCTAGAAGACAAATATCCTCAAAGATCATAAATATTCAATTTAACTTTGCTGGTTGACTTAAAGCCGGCTGTGGAAGAAATTCCCAATTATCTCTCAGTCTTCTTTATTTTTCTTACTGAGAGTCTTAATTTTAACTGCAGTCATATCAATGAACCCCTAACCGCCCACGGAATATGAATACAAAAAATGTACCCAACTTCCAACACCCCCTACTTTCCTTGGGTGCCAGGACTGAAGACCTATGTTGAAGTACACCCCCAAACCTCATCAGTTTACCTCTGGATATGAGAGTGAATTATAGACCAGTGTAATATTTACTTGTTACAACTGGCTGATACAGAGATTAGTGCCTGGGTTCGGTATTATAATAAAAAATAGTATATTTGGCCATTGATTAGCAGTCAGGCAGCAAATGACAAATAATGATGCTTGTGACAGCCCGAGGCAGAACACTTGGACTGAAATTTTTGGTTCATCATTCCTGAAACACAAATGAAGTGTTAGGACTCAGGGTACTACTAGACCCCAAAGTTCTTGACTTCTATGTGAGAAAGAATTCACGCGAGAATAGGGGAGGTGTTTAGCTTTATTGTAGGTCAAAGTTCACACTTGGTAGAGAATGTGAACAGATTCTGGTGAGAATGGTACTTTTGGGCTGAGGGCTGCTGATATAAACACTGGCTTAGGTTGAGGGGGTGGGTGCTCACAGATGGGATCCTGACTGGGTTTTGACAATTTTTGCTTAACAGTAGGGGTAGAAATTTACAGATCAGGATAATGCTATTTGGTCAGTTTTGTTTACCAAAAACACCTGACCCCAAACCCCAATCGTTCAGATAATTTTACAACTAATGACACCTGGTATGAGATCATCTGTTTGATAAACTAATAGGGTTTGAATCACTTTGTTCTAAAATGTGTCAAATTCCTCTTCTACTCCAGAAATATCTCTTATCTCCCATGACAACAACAACAAAAGCTATGTCTATCTTCTGATGTATGTTCACCTCCAATTCTTTTAAACTAAAATATAGTTCCACATCATGCAAATATTACATAATACCCCATGAGATGCATATTTTCTGCTTTCATTGGCATCATATAAAGATGTTTCTACAGGGATGTTAAAGATAAAATTAGTCTAAGTTCTTAATCTTGATATCCCCATTTCTTAACAACTAATCATTTAAAGCAGGATTGGAAATTAAAATTATGAAACATTGCTCCCACCCAGCATTCACCAAGTCCTCCCAATTTTTCTTACCTTGACACTGCTATCAGCCAACAGCTAGAAGGACTATTTCCTCTGAAATAGTCTTAATGTTTCACATTAAGCCTCAACTTATTCTCAAGATCTTTCTCCACCATCCCCTGTGGAGTTCTATTCACTAAAAGACTCAGCCTAGACTTGGATATTAAACCTATTTATTCTAGGTGAGTGCAGAGGTACTTATGTTTAGACACTTTTAAGAAATGAATAGCTCTAAAGGTAAAAGCTCCCAGCATACCACAAGGCGGACATGAAGATAATGAATCACAGCATCCTTCCAAAGCCAATCAGAAGCTTCTAAAGATTTATTTTTTACTTGTTTTTTTTTTGTTCTTGGCTTTAGTAATTTTATTTAATATAATGTAAATGATTAGGCAGAAGTTCCTTTACACTATTATTTTTTTTATTGTTATAACTATTTCGGACTTACTGAAATTGTGGATATATTTAATGCCTTCAACATTTGTATGTATAATATAGGATATCTACTTAGAGGCAGCTTAATTGGATTTGCATTTTAAAAGTCACTACAGAATATAGAGGAAAAAATGAAAGAGTCGAATTGGTTCTGAGTTCTACTATTAAGATAGTGCACAAAATGCCATGCAAATAACTCACTTCTAAAGATTTAAACTGACATAGACCGACAGTTCCATGTTGGATTTCTTTTCCCATAAGTAATAACCTAAATTCCTAGGATCTGAGATGTCACTGTAGTTTCTCGGATCAGAAAGGACTTATATTTTAGCAGCAGCACTGTTCTTAGTCTTTGTTCAAGGCAGTGAGATTTGAAAGCAAATATTCAAGAAGAGTTGGTACTTAGGACTTTGTAATTGTCCTTTTCAACAAAGGTTAGGTGTGGTGAAATATGGCATCCCCCCAAGTAAAGCAGCCCCAGATTTCTTCCCAGAAGTGCTGGAATACTCATCTTCAGAAACCAAACCACCATCTTCGCCTTGCATTTTACCTTGGCATCTTGGCTATTATGTTGGAGTTATTCCACTCTCTTGTTATTCCAATATTTCACTGTGACTATGGACTGTTAATACCATTATTCAATTTCAAAGGAAAGAATGTTCTATTGCATGTGGGGGAATATTTAGCAACCCAAGTCTACAATTAGTCTTTCTCAGCATGAGCCAATTTCTGTTTTTCCTTTTCATTTCACATTGGAAATCCCCAAGTAAGTATTCCAAAGTCACTTTTTTGTTTGTTTCAAGATTATTTTGACAACAGCTCTGTTGAAGTAATTTAGCTAACTAATCAGGAAATGAATTTCCTTCAAAATCATCAAAATACTCTCCTGTGATCAAATTTATACCACATATGTGAAAGCCAACAAAAAGCTAGGAGCTGGAAGAAATTCTTCTGAAAAAAAAAAAAGATTGAATTTTACAATCTTTATATAAAGAGATATTGCTTAGAATATTACCAGAATAGGCAATTCTAGATGCCTATTACTATTATACTATAGCTTTAGTAATGGGGGGGGGGTGGATGCATTTGATTCAGTTTAAGTTTTTGACTTTGACTAATTCAAGAATTAGAAAATTCTCACCTATTTATTTTGCCACTGTGCCTAAAAAGAAAATATCAGCTCTGTACATGAATGGAAACTGTCTATTGAAATAATTACTGATGTTTAGTAAATTCAAAGTTTACAAGAGAAGCTCATTAAAGAGGTTATTCAGAGCCAAACTGAAGACCCAGACCTGGGGAATTGTCAGACGTTGGCATTAAATTATATTTAGTGATAGAAAAGTTCTTTAAAATGGAAGGAATGAATTGTTATTCCTGATCCAAGAATTCCCCTAAAGACTTAAATTATCTGTAATAAGGCAGAAAAATGTTTGGGTATGCAGAATCAAAATGATTATATTTTCATAAGGAAATATGAAACTACCCAAGTATGAGAGAAAAGAACAATTCTGAGTATACCTAATTTATGATGATCAGAAAGCTGAGCTTACATTTATTTTAAGATTTTGCTGAAATGATTTTTTGAGCTTATGAATAAAGCCTTGTGACTCAGTATCCCAAGTTATATTTTTTAAGTGAAGCTAATTGAACACCTGTCCTTTCTAATGTAGACTAAAACCCAAGATGAAGGACTGTATTAGTGATATCATGAAGGTGAATACATATGGGTCATTCAATTCTATAACTATGCTATGGATGTTTTGAAAATCAGTACATGAGGCTCTCTGAAGACCACATGTGTGCTACCTACCTCCTTCTAGTTACCTGGAAGAGAATGTATCCTCTTCCAGAGTAGATAGAACTCCCTTATTGTCTAGTTTAGCAATTCCCTGAGAGTTTTAGGTATTTAGCTCTAAAATATACATTGAATCAGCTTTTAGGAGTGTCTCAAATGGAAGTTTCTTAGAGCAAGAACACCCAGCAATACAATTAATATTATCTTCCCATTTACCCTACTAGCTTTATCTCTGAGTGGATATTCACCCTCAGTCCTTTTCTTCATCTCTGAGAAGAGGACTTCTCAAAGGCATAGTCAAGTCGAGATGAATATCATGTACTCTGCCTCAGAAGATAAGCTTCCAAGATTTGTTTGAATTAAATTGCAATTAGACTTTTAAAACTGTCTAAGGTTAGACTGTGTGATGCATGACAATGACAGGGCACAGGAAATTAAACTCATCATTTTGGTAAAAGCCAAATGTTGCCAAAATAATGTTTATAAATAATGTCATTTTTGTGACTGCTGATTGTTTTACATAAACAAATTTCCTTTTTTTCTATTTATTTATTTTTTATTTATATATATTTCACGTCATTTCAGTCCCTGCATAAACAAATTTCTATGTTGCTTAGCCAATGTTGCGTTCTTTCCTCTTTGACTTTGGAAAACACCAAAGAATACAATATTAAAATTTATGAACAGAAAAAAAAGTTCCAAGTGTGTGAATGAGGATAGTTGATGAAAAGGAAATTCTCAACCATGTTTTCTACCACAGAGGTTTCACGAGTCAATCGGGATGGTGCAAGCTTTATTTTTCTATTCCTTCTTGCAACAACAATATACCTAACAGTGAACTGGCTCCTAGGAAGACTCAAAATACACAAATTTTCTCGACTTTTCTTATGTTGAAATTCAGTTCTTTCATCTTTCTTAGTTTTAATTGGGTGATGGGAAGTTGAAATACAAGCCCTCTTGAAACTTTATGGGCTGAGCCTGAACAGTGCTCAGTTCTACCAATTGTACTGACATTGTCCTTTGTAAGGAAGCACAGCCACCACCACATCAAAAAACAGAAGAAGGAAGCATCAGTGGAAAATACAAAGGACTTTTCCCTGTGGTGTTATTTAAACCTTAGACCAAAGACATGGAAATTCAGAAAGTATATGTGAACAGTAGGTGATGACAGGTGCTTGAAAGAATCCGAGTTTTAAAATGACGCATTTTGCGAGGAGGTTATTGAACTGACAGAAGCTGGTACATCCGATGGGAAGCAGAAGAGTCACGGATCCCCATTGTGTATTTAATTCTCCGAAAGCTCGGTTCCAGCTCATTCTCTGATTCTGCTGTCTTGGATATGCTCCAAATACCACTGCTTTGGATTTGGGGCATTTCTTGATCTCTGCACCTGGAATATTATTTTCTCCTATATTCACAGGGTTCATTCTATCAAGTATCTGTTCAGATGTCATCTTATCAGAGAGGCATTTCTTTATTCTCTTATTTACATAGCACAGTTCGATTAACCGCTAACCTCCCTGTTCACTTGTTTTCTCTTCATAGTTTTAATCACAACCAATAAATGCTTTGTTCGCTGCTGCATCTTCAGTGCATACAATATTACCTAGAATTCACAGGGGCTCAATTTACATGCAATACTGGGTAATAAGGAGCACTGCCCATATAGTTTACCAGGAACGGAGTTCTTTACCCATGCATCCAGCTGTAAAACCAGTAGGTTCAGGTAACAACAATAATGCAATTTAATTAACAAACAAGGAAAAACGAAGTCACTGAAGCTGCAAGTGGTCAGTTAGCTCCCTCCAGTTATTGCCCGGTGTTTTGGAATTCTAAACAAAAGGATTTAAAGATGGCGTCTTCCTGAGACTGAAGACCTGGCTGGATTAAGTATCCAGAACAAAAGGGCCAAGATGGTGTCCTCCAACCACTGAAGGTCTGGATCTTGTTGCAGCCGGAGGCAGCAGGCCAACAGGATTCAAAACAAGGTAACAGTGGGAGATGCTCGCTGGAGTTGAAAAGATGTCCCCGGTGCAACAACAGTGTCAGACAAGAGACACTGAGAAAATCAGCAGCAACTGAAAAGACCCGAGAAAGAACACTCACCCAGCTCAGCGATGCTCCCAGCTCCCAGCCCTTGTCTGCCCTCAGAACTACAAGGGAAGAGCTTTTCTCTTCCAAATCAACTGCTTAAAGCTTCTTTACATGTCCTTCATAACCCAGCAACCACCGTCTGAAAGATCAAATGGTGGGAGCTGGCATGGCTGACTTCAGGGTTGGCTGTCTCTTGGTGGTTTCCTGCACAGTTGCTTATATCCCATCAGTCGTCACCTCCATAGAGTCTTTCTTAATCTCTAGGCAGATCTCATTTGGTGCTGTCTCCACACCTGAGAGTTCCCTCCACTACCTGCAGGGGGCGCCACCTGCAGGGGGCGCCACCTGTAACAGCCTTTGGTTTGAGTCTTGCCTTCAGCTCACCTAAGCCCCTGGGGTTACACGTATGTTAAATACACACATCATTTAAACTGTTATATCTACTCTCTGGAGAAAATTTTGAACATCTCAAATATAATGATACTTGCTACGTATGTCATTAGAATAACTGAAAAAGAATGATTCTAAAGAATCCTAAGTCCAGGATTTTAAAATTTATTTATTCATCAATTTATTCTAAGGTATCATTTATTGAGGATGAATTTTACTTACATTTAAATATGAACATGCGAATAAATGTGCATTTGCAAATAATGATATTGATTGTATTGTGATTTTAACATAGTTTAAAATTATAAACAAATCAGTTTGGATAATGACCATATATTTTGACTAAGTGTATAACTTCTAGAGATGTAGTATATAGTTCAATGATGAGGGGAACACATAGTTAGACGGCCTGTTATCATTGGCCCATTTATCACTTGACTAACTCTTGGTTCACATTTGAAATATAAAACGAACGATCTAGTTTTTGAAATTTTCTGTCTTCAAAAGAATAAGGCCACCTCTCAATATCAATAATTCTACCAACAGGATTTTGGATTCAGAAAAGTCGACGTATTTTTCTACTTTATTATTGAATTCATTACATATGAATTGTCTTGACATTATGATTTCCCATTCATTTTGTACATTTTTCTCTGGAGACCTACTGTGCTTTGCAACCAGCAGACATCTCAAAGCAATTCTGCAGCTCAGGAACCTTCTGTCTGACCAGGTTTTGACAAACCACCTGTGTATTGTTTTGGTCTTCTGACCTTCCCAGAACACTTTCTTGTAGATGGTGCCAGTTTCCATTCCTATGGCTTCCCTGGCATTGGTCAACAAATAAAGACTAACAGGCATGGCTAGAGTGTAATCCTAGAAGCATTATTGATGTTTTGCTATGTAGTCACCTGAACAGAGTAGGTTTTGTGTCCTAAAGTGCAGCTTGAGACAAAAAAGATTCACACAGTTTTAGGTAAGTGAATCCCTTCCGCCCTGTTTATCAACTTTCACAACCCATCCTAATTTACCCTCTAACCTTTCTTCACCTTTCACATAACACCACACAGAGGTAAGTGCTATCTGGCATAGAGCAGGGAGGTAAATTGTTCCTTTTATTTGAAACTCTTTTCCAATGTTGCTGTGAACTCTGGAAATACTGAGATACACTCCACTGGTCAGTCAATAAGGAACAGTGCCTAGTTCTATCAGAGAAGCCCTAAGTCACCAGGATGTAGCTCAAAGCCACAACAATCTGTTCAGCTCTTCAATGCTGATACAAAGTAGACAATGAACGATAAAATGATGGAGACTATGGAAACATAACTATCAGCACATCCTAAAATAACAAAGGATCTGTTGGATGAGGAATTTTAGGTTTCTAAGTGCAGAGATTCGTGGTCACTATTTCTTGATTGATAATGTTTTTGTCTATGGATACAAACACACAAAATCAAGATAAGGGAATTTCATTAGAAATCCGGAATACTCAAATGTGTGATATTCCTAAAGCAGATGGTAGTGGCTTTAAATCAAGTCATCTCTATGGAATTAATCTTTCATCAGGTTCTGATTTATCTTCTCAGTTTTTCTTCCAAGTGCCCTGAAGTTGCCTTCCTGGGTAAATCAGACATGATCATGGTCATGCTGTTTTATCTTTTACATAGACTATAGAAGTCACAAAGAATAGAAGTGACAGTAATGAGGTAGGTTGGAGCATTGTTTGGGACATGCTGATGATTAATTTTGATTCCTTTAAACATCGTTAGCACTTTAAATTTGGCAATTTCATAATCCATAAAACACACACACGCAAACTGATTTTGAGAATTTGAATTTCTGTTTGAAATATAATACTATACTGTAACAGTCACCTGATTTTTACCATGATCCTTTGTCAGTTGTTTAAGGTTATTCATATTGAACTAATGCTCAGAGAAGTTCACAATTATCCACCGGGGGTAAAGAATGTAAGTTAACCACAAACTTCATTCTCAACTCCTGCCAGCACACAGCCCAAGTTTCACAGCTAAGTTACTCTCAGATTGGATATGTTTTTTTTTCACACATTCAATTTTCCTTTCTTAAAAGAAGCTATTTGGGTTGAATAATTAAACCTTTACAACTCCTAGATGTTTAGTGGACCAATTTTAAGTAGGCATTAAGACAATTACAAAAGGAGAAAGGGAACTGAATGAAATACAAAACAGGCATTGGGCATTATTCCTTTAACACAAACTCACTGAGCATTTCCGGAAAACCCTTTCCTTCCTCTTCCTTCTCCCCCTGTTCCTCCTTTCTCTTTGCCTTCTCCTCATCCTGTTGCTTTTATATGTTCAAGTTTAATTTAAAATGACTTTTATATGTCACAAAACATTGTAAAATTAGGACAAAGAATTTCATGCACCTTAACTCAGATCACTGGTTAACACCCATGCTTAAGTGTATAGGTATAAATGCTGCTTAAAATATAGACATCACTAACATACACATAGTCTAGAATATATACTTAATCACCACACAATATATTCAATCAAGAATTAAATCCTTCCAACTGTACCATTAATGTTCTGAATAAATTCAAGTTAACATGTTCCATATCATTGTTGTTTCTTTACCTTCCTTTATGCTATAACAGATTCTAGGTTTTTTCGCTATCTTCACATATCTTTGAAGAATAGGGGCCAGTTATTTGTAAAATTCAAAAGGGAGTGAGTTTAGGTAGGTTTGGGTGCTCTTACGACTCACGAGCTATTCAACAAGATGCAAAGATTCCAATTGAGGTTAAAGACAGCAGGTTTATTGGCAAGAAGCTGGTGCACCAGGGTCCGAGAGCCAAGACAGCAAGAGAGACCTCAAACAGTTTCTGTTACAACCGTATATAGAACAAAATCTCCACTGCCCCCCACTCACCTCATAGTGAAGCAAACAAGCATTCCCATAACTCCAAAAGCATTCCCATAATTATTGTTTCCAATAATGCTGACATCCATCACCTATCAGGAAGATAATGCTGGCATCTATCCGGAGAACAAGACAATTGTCAGGAGCAACCAGGAATAAGGGGAGGCAAAACAAGATGTGAGGGCAGCCAGCCCTGGCAAGTGCTTTCCACTGAGGGCAGGGAGAGGACACTGGTTTCAAACTGGAGGCTTTAAACAAAATCGAGTCACTCTGGTTAGTCTGTTCCCAGATTAACCTTGGTTGAGAACAAAGTTATTAAGTCTCATTGGCTAAGCACAAAGAAATTGTGTACTTGGTGTACTTGGCTGAGCTTCTGAGCAGTTACAAAGAGGTTCATCCACGAAGCATGAAGCTATTGTTCCTCAGGTGACTGGAGTTCTGGGTTTCTGTTGGAAGACTCCTGACCTCTGTAGCTGCCCTCTCCTGCATCATTGTTCCCTAGCTCCAGCCAACCTTGGAGTTCAGCACAAGGCTCATCCATCAGCTCCTCCAATTCTGCTATAAAAGCAAGTCTCAGAGAAAAGTTGAGATGATTTTTTTTTTTAATTTTATTTTGTGTGCCTTCAGGGTCTGAGATCAACTGAACCATCCATCCCTGGTTATAGTAGTAGCTGCAAATTTCTCCACTATAATGTTACTTTTACCCTTTCTTATCGAATGTTACTTTGTGATTCTGTAGTTGCTTCTCACTGTACTTTTATCTGCAAATCCATTGGTGAGTCCAGCCTAAAAAGTTGAAATAAAGAGATGAACGCAGAGAGGGATATATGGACAGGTAGAGAGGCAGAAGGAGAGAAAAAGAAAAGGCATCCTTTCATTTGAATCCCAAATGTTAGAGGCAGAAGGAATGAGGGAAATAAGAAGTGACTATTTGTAAATGACTCTACCAAGACCTTAAAAGTCCATGCTGATATCCCAGTTCTAAATACCTGTGGCGGAGATTTCAGAAAGGCCACATGATCAGACTTAGCTCAAAGTCAAGAAAGATTGGAATTCAAGTCCCTGCTAATGCAGTTTAAAAGGTCATGCTTTCTCTCTTTCTACTTTCCACAGATTACATACCTGTTGTCAGTACATTTGCGAATAAATAGATATAGTCTTTGGAATCAATAAGTAAAAGGTGATGGAATTCGAAGGAAGAAATATGACTTCTTTTATCTTTAGAATACAAAAAAAGCACCTAAAGTATTACTTGTTTTTACTTTCTTGGGATTCCATTTATATTTCTTTTTTCTTTGTAGCATCAGTGTTTTTAAAATTTTGCATATGTGCTAATAAATACATTGTTTAAAAACCTTCAAATCTTAAAGATTATAGTGGCTCTTTATCTCCATGATTATGGAGATAAATGAGAGCCCGTTTCCATCACTGTAAACTGAACTCACTAAATTGAATTTTCTGTTTCAAACAGCAGATGGCAATGCTGGGTTATTTTATCATGTTTAAGTACTAAGTTGCAGCTGCTGCCGTGCTGAAGGTAAAATTTAATATACATATATATACATATATTTTTTAGTTTCAGAATTATTCACATCATTCTGTTAAGATTTGCTTTATAAAATAATACATATGGGATGGGCTTATTTGAAAAATATTGCATATATGTAAATTTGGGAGAAAGAAAATGATGGCAATAAGCATATATATATATATATACACATTAAATATTATTTTAGTGAATCAGTTTAGTGTTTCACACAGTGATTTAAATTATTTCAATATATACTTTTTGGAAATAAATATGAATCCATATTGGGTATTCAATATAACAAACTCCTAAATTAGTAATGATAGACATGAGAGTGCTCATCTGTGACGGTTAGAGAAACCTTTGCCATTTAGTAAAGAGTGAGTGGGAAATTGTTTTTATTTTTTAACTTCTATTTCTTTTTAGTTGAATGAAATGATTCTCTTTCATCACTTCCATCTAAAGACTGTAACACACTATATATTTTCTATTACTCAGCAATCTACATTCCCATTTCATCGTACTCAAATTTGTAATTTATTTTGACTCTCAGGAACATTTTGTACTAAAGTGTCTCTTAATAAGGTAAAGCAGGTGCTATTTTTCAGGATCTTTGATCCACAATTGGATTTGATGAGATAGAGGGAAAGGGATAAGGAGAGAAGGGTGTGATCCTCTCTAAAAACCGCCAATTATAATTATGAAGTAGTATTTGGATGCTGTAATCCTCTGCGTCATGGTGATAAGTGTGAGAGGTTAGATTCTTTTGCCTAGTATCTCAGAGGTCCCAGGTTACTCAATCTAAAGATAATACATATAACCTTGAATGATTCACAAAAAGCATCGGACAGCAGATGGTTAAATGATGGTTCTACTGTGCCTAAAGTGACAGATTAAAGGAAAAGAGAGACATAAGGCTGAGGACTGTTAGAATGATACAGAACCCAGGATGGAGGGGTGGGGGGATACTCAGGAATTTGAGGTCCTGTGGAAGTACGAGAGGTTAAAATTGAATCAAGAGTTAAAGAGAAATAAGGTGAGTTAACAGTAGGCATAAAATGGCTATATAAATCAGGGTCTACAAAATGGAGATACGGCAAGATTTGCATTTTATTTTAGAGTCCATCTATAAAGCCTCCACATTTTATTACAAATACTATGAAACTGAAGTTTAGTGGCAAGGTCATTAGCAAGGTGTTTCCAGTGATTAGCTGTTTCTACCACAGGGTTGATATGATTATGATCAATACTTCCAAAGGTCTGTTGAAATGATTACTTTGAAAGAGAGTTTAACCAAACAGAGTCTTTTATCTCCTTCTTAGTCCTTGCTGTTGTCACCATTTCAAAACAATGAGCCACTCAACAGAGCAGCAAAAATTTCCTTTTATATTAAAATGAAAAATGCCACTGGAAAACAAATTCTGAGGCTCTTTTCAGTTTTAAAATTCTTTGTGTTATGTGATTCTCAACATGTGATACAAAGGCTAGCAGACTTTGGTGGGAGATATACACATTTAGATCTAATATTTCTTCTCATTTAATATAATTGGTAGGTCTTGGAAACCTGACTTTAACCAAAATGATATACAAACCAGCAGTTCTTAACTATACTCTGCATGATAATTATCTGGAGAAAAAAAATTAATGTAATTCCCAAGCCCCTATCCTAATAGTCTGTTTCAGTAGATTAGTCTGCAACCTAAAAATATATTCATATTTCATATAGTCTATGCATCATATTATAATATTATATCATACACATATGTACATTATATGTGATATATAATGTTTTTGTATATATATATATAGAGTGAGAGAGAGAAATAAGGCCATGGATAATATTATTTAATTCAGCACCCTTTCATCATAAAAATAGTTAAGGAGGAAAAAAATCCCAATCTTTGTTGAATATAAAATTATTTGAGGGAATGATTAATATTTAATAGCTAGTAAATTAGTAGTAGGAATATAAATTAAGATTTCTATCAGATAATACATCTTTGAATCCACATTAAATCCTCACTACAACCTACAATATCAGATCTTTCTTATTGGAAAACTGGAGCTTACAGAACTTAGTAACATCATAAGATCATCAGGTCTTAGCTATTACTGAAAATAACAGACTCCCACTCCCACTTAATTCCATATTCTGCTACCATATTATTTTAAGAAGCAACATATTATTCCTGTATTTGTAAAAAACGAGGAGACAAAGAATCTGCATATTTATCTTATCATTTCCCAGCTGAGAATATATAAATGCTTTTTCAATTTTTTTACATCAATTTTGTAAAAATTTTTACTAGGGTTAAAATAGATTATACCTTTGGTCATCAAAATCTCAAAATTCCCCAATCATTCACAATGTAACAAAATATGAGGACACCAATTTATTGCTATAAACCTACCCTCTATATAACGTGCACACACAAGCATACATATACACATTTGTGCATAAACATACACTTAACTCTTTGTTACTGTTTTGAAAACCAAAAAAAGGGGGGGAATCTGGAAAATTTAAACGTTTTTATATTTGCTTACTCTAGAACTGAAACATGTGTTTCATATATTCCATAAAAATTAATTAACTTTTAGGCACGAAAACCCCATAACAACAAACAATAAAACTGACCAGTTGGTAAGCTAAGCTGAAAACAATTAGGGGCATCCTGGACATATACACATTCAATGAGGACTACATACTGCTCTTTTTTTTTTGTCATGTACTTTAGGCATCTTAATAAAACATGTATCAGAAGAAAGAGGAGTTTGGCTCTTGTTACAATTAAGAAATATTGAATTTGTCAAATAGTTGGTAACAGTTTACTTGACTTTTATTTTTTTAAGTTTGTTCAGGACACCATCATAATCTTGTAGTTCTGAAGACCTTAGAATTGCTCTCACATGGCCAACTATACTTTGTTGGGTGCATGTGTGTGTGTGTATGCACACATATGTACACATGTAATGTTTTTCTAACGGTGAAAAGCAGACTTTTAAGAATTTTCTTTGACCTCGAAGCATTGACTGTAGATCATCCAATTCTTATTTGATATTCATTTAAATCTTCACTGGATTTCCCCAGTCATTTCTAGCAATGTCTCTACTTGACACATGTTGGAAGAATCTTAGAACATGTCTTTAGATACATTTTTTGGTGATTATCTGTACTGCACATTAAATGCCAAAGAGTAATCCCAAATAGCATGTGGGTATGGTTACGTGCATGTCGTTGTATGTGTGTGATTAAAGAGGTTTATGCACCCACAGGGAGAGACGAGGACCTCTAAGCTGGGAAATAATATATTATCTCTGGACTCCCAGAAGCTCATTCAAAATATTAAATTTCCTTGGAAGGTCTGATATTTACTTTTTGTCTGAACCCCAAATAACTTACACACAAAAAAATCACTTCTGAGAGATGCAATGAAAGTGTTAACCCTCACTATTTTATTGCATCTGAGAATTGTGCATGTGTCCTATGGATCTAATCACCACATTCTGGTAAATGTACCAAAAAAGGGGAAAATGCATAAAATTTCAGGTTCAATCGTGCCCATTAACCAGCCTTGAAAATGCCAAGTTGTCAAGTGATATTGCAGTTATGGTCGAAAGCATTTGAAAAGTCTGGATAACTGTGTAAAATGGATGGATTTTATGGCTCTGTCTATGCCAAAGAGATTGTCCAGCAGAAAGCATGCTGGTGAGCCTCATTACTGCTGCACACATGGTACAGCCGTCTAAGCTATTCTGAGACTCTTGGAAAGGCAGAGCTGTGAGTGACAACCACGACAGGGCCTGCTAAGGAATTTTAACTCCAACTCTGACATCCACAGGCTGGCAGAGCATCGGATACAGCACACTGTTTTAGCAATCATTCTCTCCCGAATTTATTTTCAGGGCAAATCACTTTGTTCAACTTTTGCAGGATGCTGTGGGGAAGAGAGTGATATACAAAAAAGCAGTCTCGTCCATCTATGGTGAAGATTTTTCAAAATATTATGGCTGATATTTACATGGACAGCATCATTCCTATCCCAAGATTGTAACAGCTTTGATCATACTTTCTCTAGGGAGGAATACAGAAACTGATTTGCATTGAAGTTAAACAACCTAAGTTAAACATCAAGGCACTTTGATTCTTGACTCTGTTGACAGTTGCACAAACTAAATGAGTTGGGAAAATGGACTTAGAGAAACATGGAAGAGAATAGTCATCAGGTTTGCCTCTATGATTTTATTTTATTTTTGTGTCTATGACTTTAAACAATCAATCACATTTGGAAGTCTCCTTAGAGAACAGATTTAAAGACATTTAATGAAAAGGGGCATTTTTATAATAAAATTTCAATATGTCAGTCCAATAAGACCCACTTCTAAGTTAAATTTGTGGGTCTTAGTAAGACTTAGCATGAATTTTAGATATGACCCTACCTGTACCTTGGAAGCATTTTAAAGTTTTGACTCTTTTTCAATTGCATACTGTTTTGCTTCATAACAATGGAGAGGTTGCCCATAATCCCTGGGGTATGTGAAAGGGGTCCTATGGTAAGAAATCATTGTACTACAGCCATTATCAAGTTTTGCATGAAAAATTTTGGCACTCTAACTTGAAAAAACTTACATTCCACTTTCCCTGGGTTGTGGATAAAATAAATATGATTTCTCTGCTCTAGCAAAATAAAGGGATTTGTCTTTGCCTTTCCAAATGGGGCATTGCTGGAAGTTAAGTGTCATCTTGACTATAATGGACTTAATGGGATCACATGATTAATATTCTCAGTGGCTTTGTATCCATGGTCAAATCTAAAAGAAAATATTTACATGAGGATTGTGGGCACCATGTTGTTCAGACATCAGATATGTTTCCCATACTGCTCTTAAAAAAAGACAAAATAAAGAAAAACAAATTTAGACTTCGTTTTAGTTTTGATTATCTTTTTAAATTGACTAATTTGTAAGAATCTTGCTATTTATATGTTAAATATCGCAATATGAAAAAAATGATAACATGTCACTTTTCAGTGTAAGAGTGAAATAGGGTTATTCAGGGGGAGGATGTGAGTACAGACAACCAGGATAATGTTTCACAGGTGACATGGTGGTGGGAGAACCTCAGGGAATATAATGATGCAAATATATATAATCAATAAAAAAATCAAAAATTAGAAACAAACTGTTCTTTCAAACTGGCCTCTTTTCTGCTGTTATTATTTTCTCCAAAAGGTGGCGCTTGTGTAATCTTTTTCTTTCTCAGGGTGCGGAGTACCAGGGGAGCCAGAGGGACCAGCGTGAATTTTCAGGATGTTTTCTCTTCCCAGACTCCAAGCAGCCACATCTGAAATCTGCATTTCTGCAACTGTAGCTCCATTATGTGTAAAGCATCCTCCTAATCAGAATGAGTGTGATGTTCTGAAAGAAAACCATGCTTCCGGTCTCAGTTTGGTTTAAGATGTGGAGTTCTTGATCCCAAGTTTATTTTATGATGTACTTTCCTTCTGATCTTTGATTAAAGTTCACATTCTATGTTTTTGCTTTTTTTTTTTTCTTGAGATAACTTCTGTCTATTTGAAGTTTCCCTTCTTAATTGGAACGAGTAAATAACAAATATGTCTGGATTCTATCTAAACAAACGTTCCCAACAGCATAAATCCAAAGGAATAAATCATTAAGGCAGGATAAATCTTTTGAACTGAAAACAGATGAGGAAGAAGAAGAGACACAGAAGGAAAAGAACATATGTTGGCAAGATTCAGATCAAACATCAACTCAAACAGAGAGCTTCTTCCCAACAATTCATGAAGTTTTGCTCCAAGATCTAACAAAGTCCTGACACTTGGATTTTACAATTGGAGAAACTGAGATCCGCAACACAGTTCAGTGGCACACAGCTCTCTTCTGCTTCCACTTCTGGGGAAATGCACTGTCACAATTTCTCAGACATATATTTTGAACCCTGGTGAACTCTCCTTTTCCACAAGCATGAATATGACACTTCACTATCCATCCACATACATTGTAGATCTGCACTGTCTAATACAGTAACATTAGCTACTTGTGACTATTGAAATGATGTATATTATAGGTCTGAGTGTTCTAAGACAATACCAGTAGCTATTTGTGACTATTTAAATACATTTTCAATGAATTTTGACTCAATACCATACATATTGATTCCTCTGTCACAATACCCACATTTCCAGTACTCAATAGGTACATGTTGGTGGTGGCTACTGTACCAGGCAAGGCATATACAGAAGTTATTGCTTTAAGTCCTCATGGTTGGTGCTGTTATATAGATCATTAACTGCAGAGAGTGTGAAGAGTGTATAGCACAAAGTCTCACACTCACCATGTGATAGGTTAATCCAGCACATAATGGCTAGAAGCATTTGTTCGGTACTTGACATGGGTCTGTAAGCAAGTTTACAACCAGATATAAAAAATGATCGGTTTTATGTCTTTTTGTGGTCTTCTGCTTTCTCTATCTTCCTCTACTTTTGCCTTCTCTAATATTTCTCACTTTTAAGGGTTCAGTATATCTGCGTGAGTACCTTACTTATTCCTGCATTTGTACAGTATTCAATTACACATTACAAAGTCAATTGAAAACTTAATGCAGGACACACATCACTCTATATAACTATAAAGGAAGAATCAGACACTCTGGAGAATGAATTGAGCAGAAGAACTGCTCATATTTTCAGAGCCCAATCAAGACAGGGAGTGAGAATCTCAGAGCATTTGAATAGCAAAAGCAAGTATTACTGACATGATTATATAGATTAAAAGATGGAAGGTTAGAGCCCAAAATAATAATCATTGGAGAAAAAAAGTTCCCTGAGGTTAGACTTTCATACCAAATCTTGTGCTTTTTCTAATCTATTGCCAATCCAGGGTAGAGATTGGTTTACGTCAGCTTCTCGTTTTGACAGACATGTCATTGAAACTTCATGTATGTTGCACCTTGTACATATCAACAATCAACAGAGACAAAAAGGGATGCTCAGGTCTCTAATTTTTGGTGCTCCATCAGTACATTATGACTTCTCCTCTGCAGATTCAACCAACCATGAGTTGGAGTAGTAATGGCAGAAGCCTCTGGTAGAAAATGTCTGCATGTAAATAACATGACAGTTTATAGGCATAAGGTTAAGACAGGGGAGGGATGAATACAGTGAAGTAAGTGACAGTTCACAAGTGATTTGGTGGCTGGAGAGCTGTGGGGATTACAAAGATGTAAGAAATAAATTAAAATTAAATAAAAACAAAACAAGTCCAGGTTGTTCAAGAGTGAGCTGTCCTTCATGGACTTTTCAGTGGCGGTCTCAGTGGAAAGCTCTGAGTTGAATTAATCAGCACTTAATGTTCTATAAGTAGGTTGGACTCTTAGGAAGTTGACAGAGCTTAAGAGAAAATGAAATCAGTGGTGTTCTATGAAAAAAAAATACTTACCACTTGGCAGATGAACACAATCACATCATGTGCTGGCAATCAGTATATCATGAGTGACATGCAGTTGCCCAGATTTCACACAGGGTTGTGTGGCCATGAACTGAGATGCTACCAGAACTGTAGATTTTATTTAGATAATCTCTTTGCCAAAGAACTTGATTGGAAATATGATTCTACCACTCCTGAGTGGCCTTAACTGGTTCCATTGCTAACAGTTAAGTGGCCTTAACT
This sequence comes from Uropsilus gracilis, assembly GCA_004024945.1. Taxonomy (NCBI): domain Eukaryota; kingdom Metazoa; phylum Chordata; class Mammalia; order Eulipotyphla; family Talpidae; genus Uropsilus; species Uropsilus gracilis. Next base: position 29,892 of record PVHY01016048.1, read on the forward strand.
GGTCCCATTGCTAACTGTATCTACACCTTATAATTTACTTTCTTTTTTTTTTTTTAGATGTAGTATCATTGTTTTACATCCTTGCTGATATTTTGACAGTGTAAGATTTCTCCTTCAGGTCTGGTCACCATAGCTCTCCACACGTTGCCCTTTACCATTGTCCATTCTGAAGCCTCATGCTACTCCCCTCCTCACCCCTCTCTGCCTCCCTGCACCATGTAATTTCCATCTTCTCTGTCCACATTCAGCTTACTCAGTGGTGTTAATTTGATCCTTTTCCTCAGACACACAGGACATCAGTCAAGTATCAATTTCACCTTTCATGGAGTCTCTACCTGTACTGCTTGCAGTTATTTTAGTCACAGATTGTATTCAGTCTGGTGACATTCTATTTATCCTTATAACAAATCTAGCCAGAGCTTACCCTTTCTTTGTGTAGTTAAAGTCTGAACAATGCGACCCTATTTTCTCAGTCTATGAATCAAACTTATTACAATTACAGAGATCTAATTTATGGAAACCTTTTGGGGAAACTTCACCAGTTCTTCATGGAACACTGTGCTGATGCCAGAACCAAACAAAAAGAAAACAAATCAACAGAAATCCTCTCAAAGATTATGTTTCTGGTGGTCTGATCTTTATTCCAATCCATCAATTTTACTTGGAAGACTTGTCTTAACTACAATTAATTTCTTTCTTAAAAGGCTTTCTTCTTCTTGCTTAGAATTCAAAGGTTTTCATAACCTTAGTACTAGTCGTGCATTTTGAACATACTCTTCTTGCACAGTGAAAGAATGTTCACACATTGAATGGTATGTGTTAGCCAATCTAATGAAATAGCAATAAATTTTCAGAGCAGAAGGTTTCCTAGCTCTGTGGATTCTGGGCAAATTACTTTATATCCTATTGGCCTCTAATGTTCTCATCTGAAGAAAATAAGTGGAAAATATAATAAAAGAGCAACATTTATTTCTGGTAGACTATTTCTCCCATTTGGTTTTAAAGGATATTAGAATGAAAACATAGTAGTTATCTTTTACCTGGACCATTGTATGTCAGAGAATATGTCAAAAAAATCTAGAAAGCATTATTATTTAGTAAAAGTAATTTGGGAAAGGAGAAACTCTTGGCCAAAGGAAAAAAATTTGGCATCTTCTTGAGTAGTTTTATGATACTCTACTGGTAAGACCAGACCTGGAAATTTTGCAAACTAAATAATTCTGATACCAATGACAAAAAGAAGAGAAAACTTAAATTCCCAGCTAGGAAAGTAAACTTGCAACATTAAAATATACTCCAGTTTGTATTACATAGCATGAAAATACTCTTAAATAACTCACACCTGGAAGTTGGCTGCCTACTTATTTGTACTAGTTTCTGCTGGAATCATTTGCATTTATTCTGTGGTCTGGAAATCTCTCCATCAAGGGAAGAACAGAGGCAACTCCTTCGTCAAGCTTTGGACACAACCCACTCTCTCACAGCAGTCACACATTACTATTTACTTTTCACTGGTTCACTCTGGTTCACGATACTGTATACACCTAACGGGTATCGTTTCACACCTCTTCAAGTGTGAGTTATCACACCACAACATATTTGACTAGCCCATTTGGAATTTTTTTTTTAATTTGTATCTTGACCCTACTGAAATATTTTGACATAAAAAAGGAACTTTATAGACAGTTGAGAAATTCTGAACCAGAGTTACTACTTTAAAAATCTTTTAGAAACCAAAATAGACCATACAATTATGAACAGCTACCAAATAGAAATGACTTACTCGGTCAATACATGGGCTAACTATTGCTGTCATACCAGCCAACATCTCAGATGCTTCATGAAATCAATATCGGGGCTCACCTTGCTCTATGAATGCTTAAAGCATATGTGGGCCATTAGCATAGAGCTGTTTCATTCTTATGTTTTTAACAAGGTTCAACTCTCAGCAGAAATACCAAAGAACCTAAAGTATATGATCTGTTTACTGTATACTTTTGATGTGCAAAGCACCAAGCTATAATAATTTTCCCAATTATATAAGCTTAATCAATTACATTGCAGGAAAATATTTTGTGCAAATTACTCAAGTAAAAACAAAAACCTGTTTGAGAAGAGAAACAGTAATTCAAGCATGTTACTTGCACAAATTTTGAATCCATAGCATTGCCGTCACTGGGCATATAATAACTACTTATTGATTTGCCATGAAAATCGCTCCTCACTTCTTTTTGATTGTATGTTGGGCAAAATGCAATTTGTAATTACCTACTATTTGGTGATACTCAAAACAAAAGACTGTGCAAAAGCCAATCTCATTTGAAAATGCAAGAGACTGTATCTAGTAATGTATATAAAAGTAAATAGTTTACGTTATTTTATAAACTGATAGTAAGTGGGAACATGTGAATTTTTGCTTTTAAGGGATACACTTTTAACCCCAAAGATAATTTCAAGAGAGTTAGGAAACATCTTTTCTGATATCATTTATATAGCAAAGAATTTTTGTTTTGTTTTGTTTTGTTACTGAGGTACCATTGATCTGCAGTGTTGTATATGATTCAGACATAGAGGATCATATCTATTCAGATGTATGCTGTCACACCACACCCACAGCAAAGAGTTTTTTGTTACCCTATCTTGTGTTCAAGAGTCTAGAGAGACTATCTTTTAAAGTTTCTTTTCAAAAGGACTCACTGGAAATTAGAAACTGGGAAACTATAATTTTGCTTGAACTTGCCCAGATTAAAGGAGGGACGCAGTTCTGAACAAACAACCCCCTGGCTAAGTCCAGTCTATTCTCTGCCAAAGACTTCTTTTGTTTTCTTATAAAATGAAAAGAGAGGTTTTTTTATAAAGAAGATCTCTTCACTGAAAGGGGTTTTCATTCATATTGTCATAATGATGATAAATTTTGCCATTTTAGATTTCTTTACTTGAGAGCCTCATTTTTCATTTGTTTCTTTTTTCAGTTTTGAAACTTAAAATTCCCTAAATTACTGATGACTAAAGATTCCCTACAACAATCCTAGACTTATTAAATGTCAACAAGCCACAAGCAAACAATGAATGGATGGATAAAAGAACATTGGTTAATTGTTTTATTTAGAATTTTTTTTTAAATAGAGGCTCTGTCTTTTATATCTTGTTCATATCCTCCACACACACAAAAATGAAGTCATGGAGACATGCCCATCTGTTTATTTTTTAAATTCATGGTGTCAACAGTTTAAATGTTCTAATAAAACCAGGAATGAAGGCATACTTGTGGGATGTAGTCAAAAACACTATTCTGTTCAAATCTTGGAGACAAACAAAACTTTGGCTTATCTTCCAGAAAATTTTGGCTCAAACTTATCATTTTTATAATTATATTTTATACATTTTTACTTCACACATATTTGTAACTGATGTGTGTATATGTATATATATGTATATATATGTATATATATATATATATCTTGTATGTGTATCTAGATAGATAGATACATCCACATATGTGTATCTCTATATAAATAGTTTTACTTGCAGGTAAGTTAGGTAGAAGACTTCATTCTGGTTGATCTTTGTGGAAACCTAGATGACAGGAAATGTGCTTTGGTCACAGCATGGCAGAATGATATTGAATTAGGAAGGGATCACTTAACCTGGGTATTATATCCTGTGACTTGTCTAGGAACATGGAGCTAGAGGGGGCTAAGGTCTGTGTGGCTGTTCTTTTATTGTTGTCTCAGTCTACAGTTCAGCCTTCTCCACCACTATGGACCTTACAAGACTGATTTCTAAATCCCTTGCCAGCTGATTTCTGTTTAGAATCAATCAGTGGTCCCAGTGGATAGAGATACAAAGATGAAAGACACCAAACCAAGTAGACCATTGTTCTCCACCTGCCTTTTCCCCCCGTCCCTGGTGATGACTGCATGCCCCTATCCCATAGGGAACCCACTCCTCTGCGATTCCAATGTTCAGTGAACTCTAATAACACTGTTTCTTCTTCTTGTGACTTTGATGTTATGGGTGGAAATGACTCTCCACTGTTACTATTTTTTGGGTGTCCCAAAGTTGCTGAAGTTTCCTCCACTTTGCTCTGTTACTGATTCTGTAGCCAGGACATTAAATAATAATAATAAAGAGCAAGAGATACATTCTTTAAAGGAATGTGCACAATGTGAGAAGGATGTTTTTCGGTGTGGGTTAGTAAGCCCTTACTGCCTTTTTGTGTTCACCAATGTGGAAATGGAGGCAAAAGAGAATGCCATTCCATTTTCCTCTCCCAGCTGGGAGGCCTGGAATCAGTTTTCCAGTATCCTTGACTAATATGATAAATAATATGACTAATATGATAAATAATAACCAGTCATTGATTACTAAATTGCTTACTATATATTTGATGCAACACTTTAGTGGGCATTTTCATGGACTCTTTTAGTAGTCCTAAACTACTCTCATCAAACTCTCTATGATAGTTTGATGAAAGTTCTATCATCCACATTTGATATTTGAGAAGGAAAACTCCAGGAGTTTGAGTAAATCCCTTATTCAATATGGCACTGCTGACTATTGAGAACGGGTTGGTTTAAACTCTGGTCTGTATTCCAGAAGCCTCAGCCTTAACCACATGACTATCCTGTCTTCTTGAGGAAACGGTGCATGTATTCCCTCCCTCCCTCCCTCCCTCCTTATTTCCTCTCTTT
>PVHY01016049.1:0-34615 GCA_004024945.1 Uropsilus gracilis
TCTTGCTATTTTTGCCTGTGGAACCGCAGGCTCAACGTTGCCCGGGGTACCACAGACTCAAGCAATCCCCTGCCTCAGCTTCCCAGGTAGCTGGGATGACAGGCGTGCGCCACCACGCCCAGCTATTTTTTTGGAACTAGGTCTTACTACGTGCCCCAGGCGGGACTCGAACCGCGATCCCTAAAGCCCCGGCCACTTCATAGGCTGAAGCTTACAAGCACGAGCCACCATGCCCAGCCTTTAATGTCTCCTTCTAAACCCAGGTAAGCACATCATGCAGGAGGAGCCCATTGTGTGCATGATCACACACACACTGGGCCCAGGCAGATACAACAATGGGGAGGGCACAATATCACAGGTGCTGGTTATATAGGTTAATGTAGAAAAAAATAAAACCTGACCAAATCATTTACCCTACAGTTGACTAGCATATTCTATTCATACCTATTTCAATAGCTTCTCAACTGCAGTTTGCCTGGGACATAAAAGAATATAATACATTTTCTAGACTGCTCACTGTGTACTTCAGTGATTCTTCCCTTGTCCATAATATTTGTAGCTATGAGTTACATCAATTTTCCTCCAGGTTGATGCTATTATAGCTTAGGTGTGACAATGCATCTGATGATATTCTCTCACAGGACTTGTTTTGCCACTCATTACAGATCCAGAGGCCAGCATTGCTTAGTGCTACTTTTTCGTGACCCATTGACAGATTGTCCCATGGACCAGGAAGCTACTGATGTGAGACCCACTTGAATCTACACTTAAAAATCAAAAGGACAAAGCACAACCTGTCAACTGCTGTTACAAACCATCCTATTGACTTACTAGCTGTCATCTTAGTGCTGCTGCTTTGGGAGCTTTTATAGTTTTACAATCTGGGTGTCTCTTCACTGGCTCCAGTTGTTTAAATGGAGCACAGTGGACATACCCCACCCCCTGGTGGTCAGCACTAGCACTGGAACCCAAAAATTCTTAAATACCTCCCCCCCCACACTGCCCCAAATTAACAAAGGAAATGAAGCCCCTATTACTTAAAAAGTATAGTAGTAAATTCATTCATTGTATTCTATAGGTAACTTTTCTGTGCCTCTTTAGTAGTTTCTTGACTCTTAAACTGATTTTTACCATTCATATGAAATTCTGTTATGTTTTTATATATAGAAAATATATAAAAGAAATGGGGAAAAACTAAAATCATTCCAATTAAGATCTGGAACCAGGCAAGGATGCCCACACTCTCCACTACTTTTTAACATTATACTGGAAGTTCTAGCTAGGACAATAAGGCAAGAGAAACACATAAAAGGGATATAAATAGGAAAAGAGGAACTGAAGCTATCATTATATGCAGATGACATGATTCTCCATTTAGAGAACCCCAAAAATGCCACAGAAAAATTTCTTAAAACAATAAACCAGTTTAGTAAGGTAGTCAGTTAAAAACTCAACACACAGAAGATAGTAGCTTTCCTATACACAAAAAATCAAACAGAAGAAGAAGAAGAAGAAGAAGAAGAAGAAGAAGAAGAAGAAGAAGAAGAAGAAGAAAAGCCATCCCATTTACCATCACACACACACAAAAAAATTAAATACCTGGGAATAAACCTAAAAAAACATGTGAAATAACTATACCAAGAACTTTAAAATACTGCAAAAGAGATGGAAGAAGATATAAGGAAATGGAGAGACATTCCCTACTCATGGATTGGAAGAATTAACATCATTAAAATGGCCATCCTACCAAAAGCAATCTACAAATTCAATGCAATCCTTATAAAATTTCCAATGACATTCTTCAAAGAGACAGAATAAAAATTACTGAAATTCATATGTGACAACAAAAGACCTCAAATATCAAAAAGCCTTCTGACCAAAAAAAGAGAAAACAGGTATTATGATTACAGACTTCAAATTATACTACAAAGCCACAGTAATTAAAACAGCTTGGTACTGGTACAAAAACAGTCAGACCAATGGAACAGAATTGAGTGCCCTGAAATAAAAACCACACATAGTCAACTAATCTTTGACAAAGGTGTGAAAAACTCACATTGGAACAAGGACAACCTCTTAAATAAATGGTGGTAAAAGACTTGGATGTAAGAACTGAAACCATAAAATACATTGAGGAAAACTCGGGGAAAACCCTCCATGAGCTACAATTCAGAAATTCATTTTTGGAACCATATATAGCTAGTGAAAAAAATGTAGGAAAACAAACAGCTGGGACTACATCAAACTAAAAAGCTAATGTACAGCAAAAGAGATGACAGACAAAACAAAAAGAAACTAAACTGAGTGGGAGAAAATGTTTGCCCTCCACAAAAGTGATAAGGGATTGATAACAAAGATCTATAAGGAACACACACAACTTAGCAAAAGCAAAACAAGAAGCCTAATCAAAAAATGGGGAGAAGAACTAAAAAGACATTTCTCCAAAAAAGAAATACAAGTGAACAACAGGCACATGAAAAACTGCTCAACATCACTAGCAAACAGAGAAATGCAAATCAAAACCAAGATGAGATACCACCTTACACCAGTAAGAATGGCCCATATCAAAAAAAAAAAAAAAAATGGGCAACACAAGTTCTGGCGTGGATGTGGAGAGAAAGGAACACTCCTACACTGCTGGTGGGAATGTAAACTGGTTCAGCCACTATGGAAAGTAGTGTGGAGGAGCCTCAAACTAATGCAAATGGAACTGCCATTCCACCCAGCAATCGCTTTTCTGGGAATCTACCCGAAGGAGACCTCAGTGTATGTACAAAGGGACACCTGTACTCCGATGTTTATGGCAGCACAATTTATAATTGCAAGGACATGGAAGCAACCCAGATCTCCCAAAACAGATGAATGGATGAAAAAGATGTGGTAAATATACACAATGGAATATTACTCATCAATTAAAAATGACAAATTTGATGAATTTATAATAACATGGATGTACCTAGAAGAAATCATATTAGCAGAAACAAGTCAGAAAGAAAAAGAATTCAAATGGTTTCACTAATATTTGGGACAAATATTACAAACAAAGAAAACAAACAAAAGGCCAGGAAAAAAGTCAAAACATGCTAATAACCAAACTGAAGAACACAACTTGGTGGGGGCTGGAGGGATAGAGTGGGAACATCAGGGAGGGAAAAGGTGGGTGAACCCCAGGGATTACAAAGGTGTGAAATATATACATGTAGATAGATAGATAGATAGATAGATAGATAGATAGATAGATAGATAGATAGATAGATAGATAGATAGATAGATAGATAGATAGATAGATATTGTTTAAATAATAAAAGAAATATATAAAAGGAAAAAGGCACATAAACTTATTTAGAATATCGTGAGGTCATTTCTAAGAAAATTATATGTGTCTGTCAGGGGTCCATAAAACTACCTCGAGTTTTAGTAAATCACAAGAGGAGTCACAAGACAATATATAATCTACTCAAGCATTGTGATTTGTTTAAAGATTACAAAGCAAAGTCATCACAGGGTTTTCCCATTTCCCTAACAGCCGTTAACCATCCTGTTCTTTTGTGCCCTCACCTCCCCCACCTTCTTCCCACTCCTCCTCTCTTGTTCCATCATTCATCCCTGTTGGCTGTTTCTAATTTTTCTTATTTGTTTGTTTGTTTTTCCCTATATCTGTCATATAAGTGAGACTGTCCTGTATTTCTCTTTTCTTTGTGGCTTATTTCTGCTAATATGAGTCCTTCTAATTCCATCCATGTTGCTGCAAATGACATATGTTTGTCCTCTTTGATTGATGCATAGTATTCCATCATGTACATATATATATATAAACCACATCATGTACATATATATATATATATATATATACCACATACAAGCCTCGGTTTGGGGGCATTAGGTTTATTTCCATATCTTGGCAATTGTAAACAGAGCTGCAACAAACATGCATGTACAGGTGTCTAAAAGGATAAAGTATTAATTAAACATTATTGAATAACAATATCTAGGAATCAGACCAGAGTTGTGTGACTAGAGAGGGTGACCTGAGAGCAGGGGACAGCAGCCAGCCTCTCAGGGATTTCCAAGGGATTTCGACTCTGCCTTGTGACCAGCAGAGGGCGATGTGGTACCATGGGTCCTGCAGATGAACCCTCGTGAGGCTCTGTCTCTCAAAAGAGCCTGAGCCTGGGACCTCTTTCTTGTGCTTGCTGATGGAGATTCAGCAGTCTCTGTCTCTCTGGTTTGGCCCAACCCCCCTGAGAAGGTACCTTTGTGAGGTCTCGGTGAGTGCTGAGCAATATCCTGCTAGGGTCTCCCAAATAGTAGAGAAACCTCCCTCCTCCTCAATGTGGGATATGAGCCAAGCTCCAGCTCCAGAGCTCTGGGAAGGGTCGGCAGTACCTGGATGAACCATTTGCATGGTAGCTCCCTTCTGTGGCAGAGGTTGGGGAAGAAAAGGAGGCCTGGGCAGCCCAGCCTTTGTGGGGCTCAGGGGACTGACTGTGAGCACCATGACTTGGACAGCTATACTCCTCCCCTCTCTCACTGCATAGGTGACTAGATATGTGGGCAGGGGCAGGGCCTGGGAAGATGCATGGGACTCTGTTTAGAGTGCTGCTATTATCTGTATAGAGACCTGCTATTGTCTCTATACCCCAGCATCAAAATCTCCTTGTCTCCCCTCCTTTCAGGATCCTGGGCCCAGTCTGTGCTGACTCTCAGTGTCTGGGAACCTTGGGCCAGAGGTCACCACCTCCTGTGCTGGAAGCAGCTCCTACATCGAGAGTGGTTATACTGTGCAGTGGTACCAACAGCTATCAGGAGCATCCCTCAAACTCTTGATATATGAGAATAGCAATCGGCTGTCAGGGTCCCTGATCGATTCTCTGGCTCCAAGTATGGCAGCTCAGCCATGATGACCATCACTGGGCTCCAGCCTGAGGATAAGGCTAACTATTCCTGCTCAATTTGAGACTATAACCTCAGTGGCAACACAGTGCTTCAGGCTTGTGAAACACAAACTCATTTCTCTTCTGCCAAGAGCAGGATCCCTGAAAGGAGCTGCTGAGGCTCAGTCTGGGGTTCTGTTGCTGTCCTGGCCCAGGATCCTCCAGGACCTCTTTCATCTCTCTCTCCCACCAGGCCTCAGCTCCATGCTCACACATGCACTCTTCATGGAAACCCATCACTTAGCTCCCAGAGACCCAGCCCAGTGTCACCTAGAGCAGTGGTGATAACAGGTGGGTCTGGAGCATGAAGATCAGCCTCTTCTCAGTCCTTCTTGATCCTGGTGATGGTCCCACAACTACCACCAGTACTGGACCTGACAAGAAAAGAAGGGAGGAAGGACTTGAATGGATCTCATGGAAAGTGGAGTAAGAGGAGGGCTCCTTCTCCATTCTAAGCAATAAGACTGTACTGATCTCATATCTTTGTCCTTCTGCTGAGCTGAAAACAGGACAAATTCTCCCCAGGAGTCAGTTTTCAGGCTGTACTCTCCACGATGTAAACATCTGAAGGAGCAATCAGTCACCACATCTGAGGAGGCCACTATATAGAGCCAGGAATGAGTGGATGTGTGTGCCACAGGCAAGGAGTCACTCACCCCTGTTTGTGAGGTGGCGGTGGAAAAGGCAATGCTTTTGTGTAGGGCTGCCGCTCTCATCGTAGCGAACTGACCCTAAAAGTGAGACAAGTGCAGCCAGGGCCAGCAGGGGGGCAGTGTGGGCCTGCATGAAACCCACTGGGTGAGCCCACCACTGAGGCCCAGTACCTGGGGCTTAGCTGCTGCCCTCAGCTTAATGTTCCCAGGGTCCAGCAGCTGCTTCCTACAAAGCCTTAAGAGAGCCATGTCACCAGTGCCATGGCTTCCATGCTCTCCAGGCCAGAGGGCATTGAACCTGGTCCACAGAGAGACTGGAGGGAGATCAGAATGAGGGGCCTCTGCTCCCATCAGTGAGAGGAGGGATGGGAGAGAAGTGGGTTCCCTATCTCAGCTGGGGGACACAGTCAGAGTTCTGAGGGTGTCTCTAAAAAGGCCTGGATCTCTGTCCTTATTCCTTCTTCACTCGCCACACAGGTGACTAGATTCTAGGTTCAGTGAAGGTCCTGGAAAGATGGCTCTTTCTATTTTCTTTTTTTTTTTTTTTTTTTAGACCTGTTCTCGCTATTTTTGCCTGTGGAACCGCAGGCTCTTGTTGCCCAGGCTACCACAGACTCAAGCAATCCCCAGCCTCAGCTTCCCAGGTAGCTGGGATTACGGGCGCACACCACCACACCCAGCTATTTTTTTGGAACTAGGTTTCACTACAAGTCCCACGCAGGACTGGAACCGCGATCCCTAGCCGAGGCTGTTTCATAGGCTGAAGCGTACAGCGATATTTGGCTCTTTCTACCCCCCTAGTGAGGAGCTGCCCTGCTGGCATCGTGCTGAGTCTTCCTGTTCATGAGTCTATGTATCGCTGGAATAAATCATGCATGTGATTGTAGTGGGGAGAAATATCAGGATGAGGTTGGAGGCACAGAGGTGAAAGGATTCACCAGAGACAGAGTGGAGAACAGAAAAGGGAGATTTGCTGAAATACACTGCTAAAGGAAGCAGCAGGTGAGACAGAAGTCTGTGACAAGCGGAAGATTTGAAAATCTCTTAATTTTTAAATCTTCTTATGTAATTGTTCATTTTTGCACAGTATTTGATTTCTCCCCTGAGGTGCAATCCCTGTAATTCTCACACCACCATATAGCACCTGTGAGCCATCACCATTTTCTCTTTTATACTCTGCTCTTGTGGGTTTTCTAACCTGGGACATCAGTTTGCACATTATCTGCTGGGATGTCTGGTCTTGAACCCTGGTCTTCCACACAGAAGTAGTGCTGCCAAGCCTCTGGTTCCTGGGGCGGGGCTGGTTTTTCTGGTCATGGTGGTCAGTTTTATGGCCTGTCCCTAAGGTTGCTGGCCTGTATCTGTTTCCTTATTTATTTCAGTTTCCAAACCTGCCTTCTGGGCATGGGAGAGGGGCTGAGTTTTTAAACCATATTGCATTGTACTCCAATAGCGATGACACATCAATTTATTAACCTGCTTATGAAATCTTTTTTAAAATTTCTGTTACACCATTTGCACCAATATTTTGTTGTTGTTCTACTAAAATATCTAAATATTTGAATTTTATGTAATTTATATGCCATATATGCGTAATTATATGCTATATATGTGTAATTAATATGCCACATATTTGTCACTGTTATAAGTGCTTTCCATAAGTTTGGTTTTTTGTTTTTTAGGATATTATGGTGGGGGAAAAACATGAAGTGTAAAATAATACAGAGAGCAACGAGGTTTTGGTAAGGTGCTGTGAAATGATCTACATCTTATGTACCTTATGCCATTCTGTTATTGTTCCCTAATAACATTTCCTATTTGTTCTAGAGAAATTGTTTAACTTATTAATTTTATTCCTATGCAATCATACTTCTTAAGAAAGTGTATTTTCTTTCTTTTTATGGAAGAGTACCTCTCAATTTTTTAATTATTTTCACATATGACCAGGAAGTGGCATTGGGACATTATATTTTGCTATAAAATGGGAAATTGAAAGAAATGCATTTATGTAGCAGTAGTTGGAAATTTCTTTTTTAATACACGATACATAGAAATTAACTATGTATACCTGAAATATAAACTGATGAAGTGATTCCTGTTGGAGTACCATTTAATAGAATTAAAACTTAGTCTCTGCACTTTGCTCAGTTGAACAATGCTGGAAGACACAAAATACTTGAGAAAGGGAAACTTGAGTTTCCATGGGAACCTGGCCACGGGTTCACATCACCAGTAGGGGGCGATGGAGGATTCTGGGAAAGGCAAACAGAACCCAGCAGGACACCTCCTGTGTGAAAAGCCCATTTATATCTGATCTCCCACAGATAGTCACCAGCAGAGACCAACTCCCCCAATCATGAAAAGTCCACAAAAAAGGGTTATAGAATGTAACCCCAAATCCTTCCTGCACAGACATCTCCAGTCTGGGCCCCTGGGTATTTTGCTGGGTATTTTAATAAATTCAACTTCTCTGTTTGCCATTCTGCCCCTGGTGGATTCTTTCACCTCCTCATTGCTGCCCTCACACAGATATTACACTGCCACAACCATCTTTACTGTTTATTTTCTGGGGTGAAAACCTTAAGTTGTCATTCATGACACTTTTTGCCTCCCAAGGATCAAAACTCCATGTGAGAGTGAGAATTAGCTCGGGTAGCACTCTGGGCCATGCTGTGTGTGAACTGGGTCATGAAAGTGAGTAGAGCAACTTTCTGTGAACTGAAGAAACAAATTGTGCACAGGATGTTGGGTCCTGGTGTTGATCCTGTGACCAGCAGGGAGAGCTATGGGACAGTCCTGTTTTCCCTACTCATCTGATCAGTGAGGACTGTTCTCAGGAGAGCTTAGATCTGGGGCCTGTTTTGGGCCTGCTGGAGACTGAGCAGCTGTGTCCTCTCTGGCTTGTCACAGTCCCTTGAGCAGGGACTATGTGTGGTGATAGCAGGTGCTTCCTTCCAGGGCTCTCCCAAGGGATGAAGTAAATCCCTCTCCTCCTCACTGGGTGTGAGCTGAGCTCCAGCACCAGGGCTCAGGGAGGGGCTGGGAAGCCCCTGTATAGAAACATTTGCGTGGACAGTCTCTCTTGGAACAGAGTGTGGAAAGAAAAGTAGGCCAGAGGCAGCGGAGACCCATGTGGGGCTCAGGGGCTGTGGGCACCATGGCCCGGACGTCTCACCTCCTCATGCTCCTTTCTCACTGCACAGGTAGGAAAACCTCAGTGACAAAGACACTTCTGCTCTTCACTGTTTCCTATGCTATATTCCAAGGAAATTTTAAATTGAATTCTATCCCTGCAGCTCTACATATCTGTGTTTGCAGGTTCCCTCTCCCAGCCTGTGCTGACTGGTATGCCCTCTCTCTCTGCTTCTAGAGCAACAGCCAGACTCACCTCTACCCTGAGCAGTGACATCAGTGTTAGTGGTTATACCATATATTAGCACCAGCAGAAACCAGGGAACCCTCCTCAGTATCTCCTGTACTACCACTCAGACTCAGGTAAGGGCCAGGTCTTCTGGGTCCCAGCCACTTCTCTGGGGACAAGATTCTTTCATCAATGCGGGGTTCCTGCTATCTCAGGCCACAGCCTGTGAACTAGACTGACTATTACTGTGGCCCACTGCAGGGAAACTGTACAGTGGTACACCCCCAGGGGGGAGGTCAGACAAAAAAACTGCCCCAGGATGCCTTGGTTGGCACAGGATGTATCCTATCTTCTCATGGTTCCAAGTGAAAATGCTCCTTTGTTCTCATGCTAATCATGTCTATACAGACACAAATCAGTCTAGGGAATGCTAGCCCTCCAGGAGGTGGCCAGGAGGAAGCAGTGGATAAGACCACCCTTGTCCTGAGGGTCTAGGCCTGGCTCAGAGTATTCTGAGGACTACTGGTCTGTCCTGGGGTCCAGCTAGTAGTCAGACTCAGCAGCCCTGAGCCCGAGTCCAGCTCCCAGGGCTCAGTTGCAGAAGACAGGGGAACTCCCTCCACATCAGAGGTATCTAGCCTGTCCAGGAAGTCACACTTTCCCTGCTAGGGTTCAGGTCTATGCGGTGCCTGGGCTGCAGAACCCGGGCATACAGGTGACCATGCGACATCCTCATGTGCTCTGGGACACCCAACCTCAGGTGAATGTCTGGAGACCTGAAGCTCCGGGTACACATTGCTGAGAGTGGAGTACTTGGGGTTTAGGAACAGAAATGAGGCTCCTTCCACCAAAGCAGAGAGGAAGAACAGAGGTTTGTTGGGAGCTGTCCCCACACTTCTGACTAGTGTTCCCAGGGAACAACTCTGGGATCCTCGCCTCCCCATCTCTACAGGGAGGGTTGAAAATGATGCTTTAGGAACAGCTTCCCTGCTTATCTTTTCTATCTCCTAATGCAGCGTTGACCCTTTGTACAGGCTAAATACTAGAGTTAAGCAAGGTGACTCCAAAGTCTCTCAGGGTTTCAGACCTGAACTGGCCTGAGCTACCCTCAGTGACTCCCCAGGGTCTCTTCAGGTGATATGACAAGAGATTCATTCATGGACATGAACCTCCCCTGATCAACTGCTGTCTCTCCCACTGTCACAGCTCCCTGCGCAGCCTCAAATCACTTAATTTATTACAGAGAATATCTCAGGAGGGGCACTTGTGCGGAAACAAAGACCCAAGTCCCTCAGCTGCCCCTGGATCAGTTCCTTTCCCTCAATGAGGCTCCTGAGAATGTAAAAGAATGTCAGTGGTGCTGAACCCACTCTTGTAAATTTCCTCCATAGCCTGATTGGTGAAAACACCACATGACATTGTGATGTTTGCATTTCCTGGTTGTGCTAAAAGGAGCAGTTGGTCCCCTTCATGTACATTTTTGTTGGAATGAGGATCCAGCTGAGCTGGATGAGGTGAAGATCCCCCACCTCATTAGCTGTCACTCTCTATGCAGCAATTAGTAACCACTAATCTGTCTTCTGTATATTAATTTACTTATTAAGTACATTTTACATGAATGAAAGTATAGAATAGGTGATGCTGTGTGAATGTTCTTTCATTTCTTCTCTATAGAATGAGTCGGAAGCGCCTCTACTGCCATAGAGAGAACTCAGTTCCTCTGCATTGCCACGTGATGATCTGCTGAATGGACATACCATTAGTGTTTCCCTATTCATCAGGGATAGGCAGTTGGATTGCTTACATCATTTGGCAATTAAATATTTTGCTGTCATGAACATTTTTTATACATGTGTTTAGTTGTACATGTGTTTTTATGTATCTTAAGGAAATACCTAATAATATACCTAAGAAATTTCTAGGAAATACCTAAGAAAATTATGGAAAATTTAGAGCAATTTTCCAAAACTGTTTCCCAAAGTGCTGTGTTATTTGACCCTTCCTGCAAGTGTATGTCTGACCATCCTAGAGAGGGTATAGTAGCATTGAATTGTGAGTTTAACTTGCATTTCACTAAAGTAATTGGAAGCCACAATTAAACATCGTTAAGACTTCTATTTAAGTAATAGATCACACATGTGAACCTACTCTGCATAAAGCAGTGTTAATTCTAATCACACACAATTTCTACATTAGAGATTTACAAGAGGTTTGAACTCCATTACTATGGGTTCTTACACCTGCGTGCAGCAGCTGCTCAGATATAAAACTTTAGCCACAGGATACACAAAAGGTTTATTTCCAGATATGGGAAAGACAAACTAAAAGAGTTCAGCTCCTCACAGGTGTTCCAAACGGAATAGAGACCCACTTCAGCTCCTCAAGGAGCTTCGTGGGGTTTACCTCAGTCTTAGAGAACGTTTGGTAGAAAATGCCAGGTAGTGTCCTTGACTCCCGATCCTGTCACTCCAGTTGGCACCAGATGAATCCAACCAACACAGGTGGTCTCAGGTGGGTCTCACTGAGGCAGGCCTATTCGAGTTTCACCTGCTCCGCACTTCACCAGGGTCACCTCTCCTCCGCCTTCACACAGCTCTAGATCCTCAGGAACCCGAGTGCCAAGGAGATAGGGAAGTTCCAAGGGACTCTGCTCCTGGGTCCATCTCCTGAGGCTGAAAACCTCTGCGCCTGATGCCAATTTCCAGGCTCCTGCTCTCACTCCGATCTCCACGCTCCTCTCCAAAATCATATCTTCTTCTCTAACTCTTCTTCTAAATCTCTAACTCATCTTCTAAAATCTCTAACTCTTCTTCTCCCCCTTCTTCTCCTTTTTTATCCTTTTCTTTGCTCCCAATTTACAACCACACACTTGGTGATCTGTACCTCCCTTTTCCCTCTGGGCCTGCCTTGGGAGTCACCACCTCAGGACCCTTCATTAGCATCATCATCAAGTCAGCCCAGATAATCACTTTACAGTAAAAAGGGGAAGTGGCCTTATCTGGCCTCAGGCTAGTATTAGCCTCTGTCTTTCAGATACACTGATAGCAATGCCCATACTCCTTTCCCAGTGAAAGGAATTGGGTCCATATTAGGTGCCCCCCCTTCATTTTTGCAGCCCCCCCACCCCCATATTGATTGAAGTGGAATTGGTTGTTCTTAACCAGTTTGCATGGTTACACAACCAATGCGAAAACCCCTAATTCTAGAGTCTAAGTTTCCATTCCCTCTAAGTATTGTGTCTTTTTAAAAAAATCCTAAGTTGGGATGCAGGAAGGTCCATGACTGTGGCCATGTTTTTTAGGAACTCTGCCTTTCTGTGCCTGGCTGGGCAAAGAGTGGGAAAATATTGTGCTCCATCTATAGCCAACACAGTTTCTTGGGCACAGAAACAGGTTCAGTAGAACTGGGGGCAAGGCCTTGAGGAGGCCTGGTGGCCCAGGTGGGGAGGACTAGGAGCCTTGTCTCAGAACATATGTTGGGTGGGGCCTGCAACATGGCCTGCTGCTGCTGAACCCTGGAATCTGACAGCCTTGCAGCATATCTAGGTCAGGTGCCCCTTGCCCAGTTCAGAAAGATGTGGAGCTCAGATAGAGGCTCAATATCCCTTTACTTGTTCCTTCCAGGCTCCTGTCACAGGGATCTCCTCTGCCTACTCTTCCTTCTCCTTCTAAGAACACCTCTCCTCTTCCACCAGGGCCAAGCCTCTATATTTTCACTGCCTTTTCTGCCTTATCTTTTCTGCCTTTCAGACATTAGGGCTCCCAGCATGTGTGACCTCCTACTGGGACCTGGGGCCAGATGGTTCTCAGGGGTGTGGGACAGCCCTGCCAGGGGTGATTTGATTAATGTGCCATCATTCTTCAGGTTTGAGAGACAAGAGGCCTCTGGCTTGGTTGAGAATATTCTACAAGCCTGGCCAAGCCCACCCTAGCCTGAAATCTTGCCCCTTCCCATCCAGGTCACTGGTAGTTCAGGAGCTGAATCCCCCAAAATCAAAGAGGAAGTGTTCCAGGTTGGGACAGAGGCCTGCTTTTCAATCCTTCCATCTGTGATATTTAATAGTATCACAGTGAATACAGTAAAGGTATTAGGGGGCTGTGGCCCCCAGTACTGGTGTTGATGTATTGTTAGCTATTGTTAGCATTGGTGGGTGGAGATTTGGAGAAGGGAAGTTAAACCTCCAGAGAAAGAGGATTAAAGGATCAGGGAGGGGATAGAGAAAAAGACAGGAAAAGAGACAGAGAGAGAGAGGAGAATGGAAGAGGACAGAGAAGAGAATGGAGAAGTAAGGAGCAGGGAGGCTGGAGGTCTCAGAGCTGCCACTGCTGTGTGGGGCAGCAGGGCAGGGAAGGAAGCCAACCTATGGGCTTCCATTCCCAGCCCAGGCCGGTGAGGAACCCGGGGAAGCATGTTGGAGAAATTTGTGTCCTGTGTGAGCTGTCTTGGAAACGTGGTGCTTGAAAACTGGTTTAATTTTAAAACTGCGAAGCTTTTTAAAACTGGAAGTCTTCTGGAGAACTGAGGAGAGTTTACTGTGTTGCCGTTTTCAACGTGAGACATCTGAAGCGCTTGCTGTGTTGCTGGACTGAGAGAGTTTTGCTGATGCCGGGGCCACTGTGGAGCTGGAGCTGACAGAATGCCGGAGCTGTGCCTTTTGGAGAAGAATTGAGGACGCCACCCTGGTCTTCCTAGTTGGATTTGAATCTCCTGCTTTCAGAGAAGGATCGACGACGCCATCTTGGCTTCTTCTGGCTTGCAGTGAGTGCAGCTGTGTCTTTGAAGAAGGAGCAGCGGTGCAGCGGTGCCATCTTAACTCCTTCATCGGCTCAAGGTGGGGCAGTCGCCATTTTGTGGACACACGTGGCTGCTGAAGCCATGTGCGCTTTGGACTAGAGATGGACTGTGTGGTAAGATTACTAAAGGGGTTCCCTGTACCCCTCCGTGACTCTTTTCCAATTTGTCTTTTAATAAGTAAATTTGTTTCTGCCCCCCTCTTAAAGTTTATGTGGTCTTGCTACTGCATGCACGGGCTGGGAAGAACCTGGTGTGTGGCTGGCTTTAAAGGGCCGGCTGCTACCCTTGTAGGTTTGGGTGAGTATCCGTTTTGTCTGCTTTCTCACCCGATATCAGAGGGATTAATCCAATAGTAAAGGAATTTTTTTTAATTTCTTTTTCTTTTAGCTTGTTTGCAACATGGGGATGAGACTGATATTTGTAAGATATTGTAACCTGTTGCTTTGTTGTAGTAATTTACTGTTTCTAATGTTTGGGGTTTTTTTTAAGTGGAGTTTTTAGGATTTTCAGTGTATATTATCTTGTCATCTACAAATAGTGATAGTTTATTGTCTTCTTTCCCAATTTGGATTCCTTTTGTATCTTTTTCTTGCCTAATTGCTCTGGATGGGACTTCCCTGCTTATAGGTCTAGCAGCCTGCTGCTTGCTTGCTTGTAAGTCTACTTGCCTTCGTCTGTTGTTTTTCACATGGTTTTACAACAATGTATAAAAAAGTATGTGTAATAAAAATAATTAGAAAAAAAATTAAATATCTTTTGTAAGTAGGGATAAAAACGGTGCTATTGCAGCATTACCTGTCATTTATAAAATGTACTTTTGTTTTATAAATACTTATTTTAGAAATGGCTGGTTTATTGTGTATAATTTGATTACCATGTCTACTGAATGTCTCTGAAGTTTTCCCATGTTAGTATTAAGTATTATACTGTGAATGAAATGATAATTTTGGTTAGTGATACTTGAAAGGTCATATTAAAGGCACTGGGAGCCTCCAACCATGAAAGGATTAAGGATGCTCGATAAGTTCTCTATGGACACCACCCAACCCAAATCTTACCCTCCCACTACAACTGAAACTGCTGTCAGCCTCCACCTCACCCAACCAACACCTTACCTACCTGCCAACCTTGCTGGCACACCAGCAAAACCCATCCCCCATGTCCCTGCCCCTATAAAAGCAGACACCAACTCCACATACACATGACTTCACTAACCCTTCACCCTGGGGTAAGTGAACCTCACCTGGGAGCCTGCAGCAATAAACTTATTTCTACTTGGTGTGGCTCTTGTTTCCCTCTTTCCTGGCTATTCTTTCAATACTAACTTTCAAACAGATTTTTTTTTCTTTTTTCTTCCCACATTTCTAGGTGTCCTTCCCTGTAGTAGGAAAATGACAAATAGAATGAAACTACAGCCCACCTACTTGCACTAGTAGATGTTAGTGGTGTTGGAGAAGTCATGGCCCAGGAGATTACCGTTGGAACTGATCTTACTACAACAATTTGACTGTGATTCTCTTTGCTGATTTAAATATGTTTTAATTGTGTTCAATGTACATTTTTTAAATTTAAGCAGTTCTAGTATTTTCATCATGTAACTAAAATAGGCAAGAAGATGGTTACCAAATATGTAATGAGTGAGAAGATAATAACTAAATTTAATTCCTTTATGTGTCAAATGATCATGTGCCAAGCAGACTTGTGGGAAAGCCTTCTCATTATAAACTGGTAACATCTCCATTAACCTGTCTCTTTTCCAAATGAATTGACATATAATTGACATATCATTTATAAATTATAAAATATAATATTCTGTTTCTGCTTTAGCTGCTGCTTCTGTAATATCTCATGAGTTAACCAAATGATATGATAAATTCTTTACCCTTTTCTAATCATATGACATAACAGACCAATTTGCTTTCTTTGGCTTTTTCGCATATTTCACACATTTTCGCTGTGGCTCCATGAAGCAATTATAATATATGGGCTTTTAATAGTTGCATAGGTTTTTTTTTCTGAAAAGGTATTATACTTATGATTTCAATTTTTACTCATGCTCACATTTGTAATTTTAGTCCTATTTTTTTAGAAAAATAATAAAATGTCCTTGCCCTCAAGGGCATTTTTATATTGTACTTCTTCCATGACCTATATTGAACATTTTCTTTGTCTAGGATCCTATTTCTTCTGTTACGTTTATTAGCCTGGAGAGAAGTTTTCTATTTAATTTCATTCCTTCCACTTGTTTTAGCTTGGACTTATGACCAACAGCAATATAAGGGAAATGCAATCTGATATTGAACTATCAGAATCTTTCCAAGGATAATGATAATATTTTTCAATGCTTATTTATCTCTTGAGTCAAATGTTCTTAACACATTATGTACTTGCCAACAAATGATAACTGAAGACTCTCTTCTTTACAAATGTCACTATTATTATTATTATTATTATTATTATCATAAACAAGATTTAAATATGTTGTCAGGGACCCTCTAATTATAGGTTAAAAATAGTTTATATCTATAATTATAAATATTCAGTTCTACTTTAAAGACCAATCAAAGCAATAGAATGGGAAACTATAGACTAACTATAGACTATTGAGGATTTATTGTTTTTTGGCATTTGTTCACTCTGACAAGTATTTATTCAGTACATATTATATATTTTGTGCCTAATTGTATATCTCAAGAGTACGAAGGAAGCAAAACAAAAGCTTAGAGTTTGGAAATGTGTTCCATGTGGACGTGCATGAAGGTGGGACGTGGAGTGGAAAGGAAGGCTGGCATGGGTGCCAGGAGTTTTCAGTGAATAAGGGCTATCTATAACTAGGGCAGTGATGGCAGAGTGAAGGATCTTGGGTAAGGTTATAGTCAAATGAATAGTACTTTATAGAAGATAAGATAGTAAAAGCTGGAAGTGATGATGGGGACAAAGAGCTAACCTACTTACCCTGCAAAAGATGGAATAACAGAAAAGAAACAACTGCTTGGGGAAAGCCCTATCTCCAGGAGTACCAACTTTTGATAACTCAAGAAGGTAGAAGAAATATTTTAAGGTAGGTAAGGGTATGGAAAGTTTATGTAATAGAAAGTTTTAGAAGATGATTCATTAAAGGAACTCTGCCTTCCCAGAAACTTCATTTTCTTCTCTTACTTTCTCATTCCCTTAAACATGTTGTTCAGAATAAATTATGTGTATGCTAGGATTTCTAAAACATGGAAAATGTCACTGGACCCTGTAACTATAAGTTCCTTGTCCTTGTTCTGTTCATTCTTTATGTGTTCCCATTTATCTTTTCTATCAGAAACCTTTCATCCCCACCATGTGTATCATTTTGGAGACAAAGCCTTAGAAAACCAGGTGAGACCAGTGAGGTCAAATATAATCAAAAAGTTGGATGACTACAACCTTTTGAAAATGTGGTTTGTATTTTTGTAATCTTCTTAGCAGTTTTTTCTGGCAAGTATTGTTTTTGCTAATGCATATAATCGATAAACACATTCTCCCCCCCCCACCCTTTTGTCCTCTTGTACTTTTCCCTTCCATCCCATTTAACCTCAAGTCCTCCAGATATTTGTTGATATCTAGTAGCTTTTGGAAACTTTATTGCTTATGTTACTGAATGATCTGTCATATGACTGTCCAAACATGAAATACCAGCAATTGTCAGGTTCCAAGGTCAGAGACATGCCCTTTAAGCCTAAAGAAGACTATCAATTTCTTGTTGCCAGAACAATCCCTGGTCCATGTCTTGGGCAGTAGTTCTATTGTACTGAAGACACCTCTGTCTGTTCAAGGTCAACAGAGGCATCGGCTCCAAGAATCTGCTCTTCAAGAGTAGGGGACATCACAGAAGGCCAGTCCCCTGAAGACAGTGTTAGAGGCACGGAGGTTCCCTGCAGCCCTGAAGGCCAATCCCAGAGCATTTTTTGGAGACTAGCCTGGCCTGCCGAGGGAGGGAACAGCCATGGCCATGGCCACGGAGACAGGCACAGAGGGCATCTTTGCAGCTTTGTTTCAAGAGGTTCCTTTGTGGTCTTCTCTGGATTGACTGGGATAAAATCTTCTATCTTGATCACTAATCTTGCTGGGTAGAAGATTCTGGTCTGGAAACCCTTTTCTTTCAGTACTTTGAATATCTCCTTCTACTTCTTTTGTGCATGTCATTCTTTTGTGCATGTTTCTGATGAACAATCTGTTTTTGGTTTGATTCATGCTCCCTTATAGATTACCCTTTGACCTCTTGACATTGTTAAAAGTCTGTCCTTATCATTGGTTCTCTAGAGCTTTATGATTACATGGCTTGGTGTATGTCTAACTGGTATTATCTTGTGTGGAGCTCTTTGGACAATATCTGGGTCATTTCCGAGAGTGAGCTAGGTTTTAGTGATTATTTCTTTAAATAGGCTATTGTAGTGTAACCATCTTGTCTGTGCTGCCAATTGTAGTGCAAGCACCAGGCTCTTGGTAGGTTCTTTATTGGTTGCAGCAGTTACACAGACACACCAAGCAGGGCCAGAGTCAGGACCAAGGCAAGGGCCCAGGGGCTGGGAGGCAGGCAATGAATTTTCACGTTCCTTCTCTGGTCTTTCTCTCTAGAGTTCTCATTCTCTCCTCACTTGTCGTGTTCTCTCTTCAAGTGTCCCCTCCCAGGGTGATGCCTTTATCCTCTCCTTCTGGGCCCAGGTGTGCTCACTCATATATGTGCACACTCACTGGGCCCAGGCTTATACACAATCATAGAGAGGGAGCAATACCACAGGTGCTGGTCATAGAGGCTAATGGAGGAAAAAAAGCCTGACCAACTCATTTACTCTACAAATTCCTCTGCAGAGTGCCTCTGGGGCCCTGCACAATAACTGTGACACTTCAGGGAGATGTGGACATTTTCTGGACTGTTGACAATCTCATTGCTGATAATGGTCTTCATTCTCATAGTAGATGTGGCTCCATTATTATTTTAAGCAAAGTACACTTAGGGTTTTTCCTGTCCCTTTCAGTTCTATTTTGTACATTAATAATTAACTTTTCCCTCAGGAATTTCAGGTTTTGTTTTGCAACAGTCTTGTTGTTTCTGGAGGAGGCCAAGCCTTTTGTATTCATCTTACTGGACTCCAGGTCTTTATATTAAAACAAACAAACAAAAAACAAAAAATAAATACCCACAAAATATTATTACCACTCTGATGAAATTTATTCCAGAGCATAAGTCTTTCAGTGAGCATTGGTGGTATGATGATGAGTGTAGCCGCCTTCTAGAGCAGAAGTCTTTTGTTAAACAAGTAACGCACCTCAAAATCTGAATTACTATAATTATGCCTGGTAGTGAAAGCAAAACAAATGGAAAACTCAGTCCCCTTCAGAGTGAACTTTTGAATGACCCTGCAGCAGAAATGCAAAGTTGTGTTTACCTTTCATTTAATATTATGACTACAAATGTATTGCAAGATGATTTTTAGATTTATTTACTCAATAGATATTATTAGAGCACCTTGCATTGGGTTTACAGTTAAATTATGTTATCAAAGTGATTTTATGAAAAATACCCTCCATTTTTTACATATCTTTTAAGCTGTATATAACATCATCGGAAAAATTGAAACAGGGAGCATGTTACATGGTATGTTTAACTTTTTAGTAATTTAAAATTTTGATGTAATTATATGCAAGGAGAAATGTTACTGGAATAATACAAGAAACTCCTGTATGCCCTTAACTCCAGTTTCAGCAATGGCTCATTTGTCCCATGTTTTTAATCACCTCTCTCCCCTTTTTTCTTCTCCATCCTTTTCCTTTTATCTGTATATGTGTACTCACACGCATACCTATACTTCTGTATCTATAATAGATTCATGTCTTTTACCTGTCTTTGGTAATCTGACTTAGACTTTTTACAGTTATACTGAGGTATAATTTTAGTATACTATAAAATTCACACACTGGGTGTGTACAGCTCAAAGACCTATGCTGTCATTTCCACAAGCTAGTTTTAGAACATTTCTATTGCCAAAAAAAATCCTGTCACGTCAATTTTCAGCCCATTTCTTTTCCTACCCCAAGTCTCAGGCAACACTGACCTCCTTCCTATGTAGGTATGCATATTTGCCTTTCTGGAAATTTCATATGAATGGAATCGAGCAATAGGTTATATTTTGCATCCTACTTTTTACTTACCATGAGTTTTCAAGGTTCAATGAAGTTATAATTTCTATCAATATTTTGTTCATTTTTACTGCCAAGTGGCAATTTAAGATATACTATATTTGTTCATAGACCAATGGATGGAAATTTGTTTGCAGATTTTTTTTTTAATATTGCTTCTGTGAACATTTGCATACTTGTGTTTGTGTGGATATGCTGGGTAGACTTGGAAGCTTGAAATTTGCTGACTTAAGTGGTAGGTAAGTTTCAGTTATGTTTTTTAAAAACTGTTTTTATTATTATTATTTTTTTTTAGGTCTTTACTTCATGTAAACCTTTTTTCTTATATCCTTGTAGTCCCCCTAAAGTAACTATACAGTTCTGTGCTCCAAGCATAAATGTATGAGGGTTCCAGTTTCTCCAGTACTTCTATGGTACTTCTTAGAGTTTCTTTTCTTTTCTACGGTACTTCTTAGAGTTTCTTTTCTTTACAGTCTAGTGGGTATGAAGCAGTATCTCATTTTGGATTTAACTTCTGTTTCCTTGGGACTAGAGATGTTGGGCATCCCATCCCCTGTTATTAGCCATTTGTGTATCTTCTCTGGAGAAAATCCATTCAAATATTGCATTGTCTTATTATATGCTGCGCTGTAATAGATGATATATTCTGAATGGAAGTCCTTTATCAGATGGCTCTTAAATTTTTTAAATCTGTTCTGACAATCTTTGCTATTTGAGTGTGATGCTTAATTCAAATGAAACATTAGGGTAGCTGTTTTTATATCTGCCAGTGTGGTATCATTCGTTTTCTATTTTTATCTGAAGAGATCTTTCTGTTCCTCCTTTTTTGAGTTATATCTTAGTGATTGCTGGAGGAATGACAATAGGAATCTATTTGTTTTCCTACTGCCACCTCTTGTGTACCCTTGTCTCTTTTCCTCCCCCCTCCATCTTCACACCAGAGCCCTCAGGGTGTATACTGATGTTCATTTTTTAAAAGTGTTTTACTTGATCAAACAATAAGTTATGTAACTGTCCACTATTTGTTTCTATCATTGACTTAATTTACTATACATAATTTTCTCAAATTTACTCATTTTTTTGAAAATGATTGTATTTGTGTGTAGCCTTTCTTGTTTCTATAATATTCCATGGTGTGACTGTACCACATTTTTTTGATCAGTGGACATTTATATTGCTTCAGTATCCTAGCTGCTATAAATTTAATACTGCCACAAACATTGTGGAACATAGGGATTTTAGTTGATGGCTTCTTATTCTTTGGATAAATGCCCAAGAGTGGGGTTGCAGGGTCATACTATCTTTCCATTTCTAGTTTTTTAAGGTAAATCCAGATTGCTTTCCATAATGGTTACACCAGTTTACATTTCCAGTGATAAGGCTTCTTTTCCTCTATATCCTTTTTAACACTGGTTAGGAATCTTTTTAAACATGTACCATTCTCACAGATGTGAAATAGTATCTTGTTATGATTTTAACCTGCAGTTCTCTTATTAAAAGTAACAATGAACATTAAATCATCTCTTTTGGTTTTTGGATATCTTCTTCGGTGAGTTGTCTGTTCATATCTGCTGCCTACTTATTAACTTGGTTATTTTTTTATTTTTGAAGTATATTGTTTATATATATCAAATATTAATCCCTTAACTTTATCCCTATCCCTTATCTTTATCTCTATACACAGTGTAAATATTTTCTTCTATTCAATAGGCTGTATTTTTAATTTTCTTGTACTTTGCTTCACTGTATAAAGGCTTTTTAACTTAAAAAATGTCTATTGTTTGTTTTGTTTTTAATCCCTTGCCATAGGAGTCAAGTCACCAAAAATATCATCATCATTGATATCTTGCAGACAATATGCATCTTAACACATATTACTCAAAATAAAAATTGAATTATGTTAATATGTAAGAATACTCTTCCAACATATATTTTTCTCCTCTTCTTTGTGCTTTTATCATGTACCACCTATAGATGTTAAAACATTACTACAATATAGTGACAATTGCTGTGTTATATAATCATATCCTCAGCTTTTATTTAGGAACATCTTTAATTTCACCTTTGTTTCTTAAGAATAGTTTTGCTGGCTATAGAATACATGTTTCAGAATTTTTTTTCTCTTTTAATTACTACATATGTCATCACACTAGCATTTCTGGTAAGAAGTGATGTGTTTATCATAATTTTGGTCTTCTCAAGAAAAATTTAAAACTACCAACAACTGAAGCATAGAGCAAGAGGAGGGGAGGAGGGTGAAAAGGGGGGAGGAGGGCACAAGAGATTAAGATGGTTCATGGGCAATAAGGTGATGGGAGAACCTTCGGGTAGGCAATAATGTAATATATATATATATATATATGTGTGTGTGTGTGTGTTTATATATATATATATATATATGTGCACTCAATAACGAAATAAAGAAGTTATAAAAATAATAATTTTGTTCTCCTTTGTGATCAACTGTTTTTCTTGATGCTTTCAAGATTCTTTTTCTTAGTCTTTAAGCATTTTGACTATGATACATGTGCATTTCTTTCTTTTTCTTTTTTTTTTTTTTTTTTGATATTAGGTCTCATTATGTTGCCCAGGGTAGTCTCAAACCCGCAGACTCAAGCAATTCTTAGCCTCAGCCTCCCAAGGCTGGGATTAAAGGCAACAGGCCACCACGCCCTGCTGAATTTCCTTGTGTTAATTTTCCTTGAGTTTTGTGGGCCTTCTTGAATCTGTAAGTCTCTTGAAACATTTGAAATGTTTTGAGACATCTGAAACATTTTTGATAATTATTTCTTCAAATATATTTACCTGACATTTTTCTTTTCTTCTTCAGGGATTTCCCTTACACATGTGTTAAAACATTATATTCATCTGGTTTCTGAAGCTTTGTTCATCTTCATTATTTTTCACCTTCAACTCTTCAGATTTAATGTTTTCTCTTTAAATTCATTGTTTCTTTTGCTGTCTCAAATCAACTAATTTTTTCATTCACATACTGTTTTTTTATTACAGCGCTAAGTTCTACTTTGTTCATTTATATACTTTATTAAGTCTATTCATTGCATCATTTTCATCAGAATTTTCATTAATTTTTTTAGACATGACTTCCCTCAGGTCTTGAACATATATGCTCATCAACATGCTCATAATAACTGCCTTAAGTCTTTGCTGATGCCAACATCTGGAAAATGCTCAGTTTCTGCATGCTTTTTTCTGAGTAATGGTTGCTTTTTTTTTCTTTTGTCTCTTACTTTGTAATTATACTGAGTTTCAGATAGTGTAGCCATTATGGAAGCTGGTTTTCTCCCCAAGGGTTGTTCAGCCACTTGCCCCCAGTGAATTTTGAAAGTCTCTCTCCACTCAGTGTACAACCATTGATGTCTCTGCTTATTTAAAGTTTTTGTTTCCTAAGGGTTGTTGCTGTGTTACATACCTTAGCATTTAGCCACGGACTGGACAGAAGTTGTGGTCAAGCCCATTGTCAGGTCCCCATTCAACTGATGGAGGCAAGAAAGCACACACAATGTTGGGGTCATTTTCAAGTTACAATGTGTTTTGCTTTCGGGTAGACTTCTTACCACTCCTTTGCATACACATAAAGGTTCTGGCAATGGCAGATGTTGAGAACTTGATCTAGACTCAGTTTCTGCTCTCTGTGCCTCTGGGAAATCTGGAGCATATGGAGCACTTTTCAAACCCATCCTATCTTACCATCCCACTTTTCAAACCTAACCTATCTTACCGTCCCAGAAGCTAAGTTAAAAACCTGGCCATTTCATCTTTTTTTTGCAAACAGGGTTGCACCTTCAGAAAAGAAAATTCTTCTTAACTACCACATCAGCAATGCATCAAAGCACAGGAGCACTGTGTTTCTGACAAAGACAGGCAAAATCCTGTATCACATACATGGTATGATTCTTGTCAAGGGGAAGACTCAAGGTTTCAAGAAAAATTAAGGATTTGTGGAGTTGCAGGCAGGACTGTGGTCATTGTGGGAACCACAGGGGTGATGAGAGGACAATTAGCCCCAAAGAGAATTCATATCCATCTCTCATGCAGCCTGCCTGCCTCCAAGCCCAGCCTGGGACCTGGAACAGAATTCCCTGCTAACAACTCTGATGGAACCTCATGACAGATGTTCAGCTGGTGCTCAAAAGACTCAGTGAGGCCCATGTTCAGTTGGAGACCGCCCAGTGGGAGATTATGGACACAGGAGAAAGAGGCCTTTATGGGGCACCTGGAGAAAGACACAGCATATTTGTAGAAGAGCTCAAGTTGGGGGTATTCGGAAGTACTTGGAAGCCTGGGAAGAAGTCTGCTTGCTTCCTCTTTGCTCAGACACTCATGGAACATCTGTGTGCCAGCGAGTGCAGACAGATGAACAAAGCAGACACCCCTCCTGACCTGGTAGAGTTGACATGACATGGGAGGGCAAGAACAGCAGACAAGAGTGTCAGGCTCCACTGAGACAGCAGAGGTGAGTCCACTACTGATCAATGATCAAGGGTCTCATTTACAAATGTTGACAATTCCTCCTCAGTGACCAAGCATGTCTCTACCTTAAAGTCAGATGGAGAACTGGCCCTTGAATGGGCAAGAGCAGGGGGCATAGGAGTCCAGGCCCTGCAGGTATTTTTTTGCTTTGTCAGTTTGGAAGGAAACATCAGCTTTATGACACTGCTTCTCACCTTACTATGGTCAAGGCCATCTCCTTCACCTTGGGCACCCTGTGAAACAAGTACACAGATTTTTATGATCCTTATAATTTCGCTCCCTGAAGATGCTGATAGTTTATGTGCAAGTTAGCAGGCCTGGTGTAGACCTGGAGCACCGTGCTGTCCTGGGTCAGCTGGAAGTCCTTGGGCCCAGAGTCAAATGCGGGTGGATCAGGGGGAGCATGGCCTGCTGCACACAGAACAGAGGCTCTAGGGGCAGGGTTGGGCAAGGAGTAGTGGGGAGGTTCCCATGGGTTGCTGACTGGGAAGACGTCCTGAAGTAGGTCCTTGATTGGGACTTCACTTATGATGGTGGTCTTTGAAGACACATGGAAAGATAGCCACAAAACGATTTCTTCTGGTGCTACAGCACTTAATCCAGAGCAGCCTCTCGAACTTCGGCAGCTAGTGTCAGTTCAGATTTTATTACCTTCAACAGCCCCAGAGCCAGAGCAGGCAAAGACACACAGCTTAGATAAGCTTGAAAGCTACAGTAAGTGTCTGTGTCAGCTCTACTCAGCCAAACAAGACTCATTCAATTAAAAAATGAGAAAAAGTACCTATGTTCAGACTCAGAACCAGAAGCTAAAGCAATAGTTCTCTTAAGCTTTAGATGTGGAACACACATTATGCCAACCACAATTTCAACTGGAGTCAGAACTGGTAAGAGAGGTGGGTAGAACTTTTTGGGGGGAGCTTAGGGCATGTCAGGCTGTCTTGGGTAGGATGGAACCCCCACATTTGAGATGTCTTTGAGGAGCACAGGACCAAATTTAGGGGGCCTGCAAGCACAGGCCTTTTCCCTTTGGACAATGTCCATAGGCACTAGCACATAGTTGCAGTCCAGGCCTGGTCCCATCAGTGGCCCGTCTGACGGTGTGAATCCCTCATTGCTGTGGACCCCAGGTTAGGCACAACCCCCTGCCCAAACAGTGGGTTAAGAAGGGCTTTCTGGGCAACAATTGAGTCAGAGTCAGCAGGGCCTGCCAGGAAGAGGGAAGAGAGTAGGCAGAGGCCTACAGTGTTCACAGTGGACTAATTCAGCATTAGCCCTGTCTCTTCCTCTTTAAATCCACACAGTATCTCCCGAAGAGGTAGAATTACTGTCACCATTTGACAGACTCAGGAACCAATGTTTAAAGAGAACACCTCCTTCCAGACCCTACACTGAGACAGAGAAAGGATCTGAATCCAGTGTTAGACCCCCAGGGGCTGCCTCACAGAGGAGCTGCATGCAGCTGCTGTATGAGGGAATGCCCAGCTCTCAAGTCCCAAGAGCCTTTGGTTCTGGTGTCCAGAGAGAGTACACTCTGCCAGAAGGTAGGCTGACCAATGTCCTGAAGGAACAACAGTGTCCACAGCTGGCTTTCTCCTGGTGTCAGACCAGTCACAGGGATGATGCTGGATTCAGTGAGGTCTCAGGGTCACAGGGCTCTAACTACAAGAATCCTGAATCTCTCATAGGAAAACAGTGAAATATAGAGATAAAGGAGTTCTAGTTTATGTTCAGCCTCTTTCCAGTTGGGTGAGTCCAGGTGACATCTAGCCCATTAGCCCTGCTCTTAAGTGGAACACTCTGATTACAGGATTTTGGGAAGAATTACCTAAGAAATGACTTATGTGACCTGCCTGGTGCCTCCAGCACAGGAACAGATGCCTGGTCACAGTATTGCTGGAGGAGTGTCTGGGACTGCCTGTCTTAGGTGGCCCCTCTGTTGCCTTGTCCCTGGGAACACTGGGCCCTAAGCACTGCTGAGGAGCTGCAGCTCCTAGAGCTGCAAGTGAAGGCAGCTCAGCCAGCCTCCACAAGGACAGTTGAGGTGCTCTGGCCCAGCCTCGGGGCCTGTTCTGTGACTCCACCTCAAATGACTCTGTTGGGACTCCTGCTTCAGGGCTTCCACATTCACTCATTCAGCTGATTCCTCAGTCCTCTGTGTCCAATCACACACTCATGAGGGAGGCTGCTGTCTGGAAAGATGAGGTAGCCAGGCTAGAGGAGCCCAATGATGGAACCTAAGAAATTCATTGAGTCCAGACACATGCGGAGGGTAGAGACCTGCTCTGTGCCCTAACCCCCACAGGAATGACACTCTTTGCAAGAAATGAAAGCCACAGCATGCAGACCTGCACCTTCAGGTGACTTCATTTTCTGGCCCTGCCTTGGCAGGTCCACAGCAATGGGAGAGTATGGGTGCATGGCCCCCCGTGTGCTATGAGCTGGGGCAGGCAAAACCCAGAATGGCAAGAACTTGGCCATCCCAGGACCTTAGGGCAATGCCACTGGTTATTAGGACCACCAATTTTTCCTGGGTAATGACAGTAATTGTTCTCCTCAGATTAACTATGCACTCTCTTCCTGAAAGACCAGCATGGAAACACTGTTGTTTTTTCTGTACCCCAAACTCTCCTTTGAAAAGTGATCCTGTTGTCCTTAAGTTTCATACAAATACTTAGTGGCTTCCCCAGTTCTCTTCTCCAAGTCGGGCCAACAGGAGGGTTAGCAGGAACATCCTGGCTTTTGCACAGGCCCACAGAGAGTAAAGAGAGTGGTCAGCGGTCAGTAGGTGGGTCTGTTCTTCCAGCTGCTCTGGGCTGGGAGTGCCCCACCCTTGGGCTGGCCCACAGAGCAGCAACATTCCCTAGCCCCCCCCCCCCCATTTCCCGTGCTCAAGATGCCTCCGAAATGGCTCTTGGCAAAAACAGAGCTGGCGCTTAGAGGAAGACAAAATGCTGCTGGGACTCAAATTGTCCACAGAATACATTCTAATATCTTATTAAGTATCTGAATCTGTTAGGAAGAAAATTAGAAACTATATATAAAACTTTAAAATATTCAAGTATCAAAAGGCTATTCAGATCAAGGTTTAAAACTAGCTGTCAGCAAGCTGCAGCTGAGAGGAAACTTTTACAAAAGTTTACTGGTTTGTTCAGCAGAAAGCAGGGGATGAAGCATCTCAGGAGGGTGGAGAGCAGGAGGAAAGGGAGCGAGTGGGCAGAGGGTCACAGGCTGGAAAAAGCCAGAGACACCAGGCCTTTTAAAGCGAAGAGGAGAGCGTATGCCTGGCAGAGTGGAGGGCAGTCAAGATGGTAGATAGTTGCTCTTTCCTTGGGGAACAAACCATAAAGTGCATGGCCTGATTTCCCTGGTCTGGTGCCCATCCCAGGCATCCTGGGCTCCACAGGGAGTTGCCTTTCCAAGGAGCACGTGAACAGCAAAACAAAGCAATGGGGGAGGAGAAGAGGAAGACCCTTCTGTACAGAAATCCTTCTATGAAAGAAAGGAGGCAAAAGGGGTCAGTTGCTACACAGTGTTCCCTTAGCTTTTCAAACCCTGTTACTAGTGGAATCAAACTTCTAAGACAGGGAAATGGAAATGCCCCACCCACACAGGGACAGGGCTGTGGCCCCATGGTATGAAGCAGCAGCAGTGTTTATTCAAGACACAATAGTGAGGGAATATAGTCGTGTTCCCTTCTCCCTGGAGAGGGTGCATCTTGATCCAGTAGAAATCTTTTATATTCTGGTCATTTAAGTTCATAAAAACCACTCCCTTCTCCTGGTCCCCAGCAGGACCGCCAGCCAGGCCTGCACTCTGTGACACATGCTGGCTTGGTGCGCCCTCCGGTGGCAGCGTTGAAAACCATAGTCTAAAGCCAGCAGGGGGCTCCCAGACCCTGAGGATGTGGGGCCCAGAACTGCTCAAGCCATTTGGCCTTTTGTCTCGGGTAGATGTCTCTTGGCAGATGGCTGGCCCTCTGCCCAATGACTCCTCTGGTTCCCGCTTTGCAGGTGGGCCCATTTCTCCAGTAGGTTTCCGGGTCGTTCTGTCAGTCACTTGGACATGGAGTTGGGTCTTTAGACTTCAGTGGAGAATAGGATGCTCTGTCTCTTGCTGTCCGGGGCAGGGATGGCCTCCAGCTGCAGGAAATACAGTAGCACCTGGACCTGCAGGGGCAGAGTGGAGGGAAAGGACATAGCTCAGAAGATGTGTACAAGGGGCTCAGGCTAAATCTTCCTGGTGAGAGTCCTGGACGCCGTGAGAGAGCTACAAGTCCAGCTCATGGTGCTGAGGGCACCTGGTGGTACAAGCCCCTCAATGCAAAAGCTCTGGGTGGAAATGAAGGACCACTGGGTGGGGCAGGTCCTGAGAAGCCCACTGAGATGCAAATGGAAGAGCAGCAGCCTAGGCTCTTCTGCCCCTCCAAGTCACTAGCCATGAGCTAATCCCTCTCTGAACCTCATCGCCACCCACCTCCAGTCCAATTCGGGTGGGAATGATTGAGATTCAGGACGGGGTAGGTAAGGCTGCCTGGGTAAGGTCAGGGCTGTAGGCTATCTTCACATACCTGGGACATGACCTCCAGGGACCAGCTGTCGGTCATGGAGATGGGCTGGCTGGGGTTGGCAGGAAGCTTGCTCTCCTTCTCCGAGGGTCTGAGCAACGTGGGACCAAAGACTGTGGCAAGGTTGTGCAGGGACATCTTGTTCACTGTCTCCTTTTCTGCCACCCTGTGAAGGGCCAAAGTAGAGGATGCTGTTTAGATACTGCCTTCAGGAAGGAATGTGGCAGTAGAACCACCCCACTCTGCCTTGGGCCAGCTCCACAGCACAGTCATCCCAGGAGGGGAGGCCCAGGCCCACTGTGCTGAAAGGAGACCCCACTCCTGGTTCTTCTAGGTCTGTAAGGGCCCAGGACACAGAGCACTGGCATCAGCAGGTGGCTGGGTGAGTGCTGGGTCACAACCGGGTGGTGTTGTCTGAGTTTGCTGAGGGCTTTAGCCAAAGTGCTTCACAGGCAATGGAGCTCACACCCAAAGCCAGGAGTAACTGCAGGCTGGGGTGGGCAGGAAGGCCCTAGGTGCTGGTGAGTCTGATGGAGCCAGCCGTGCACAAGAGGAAGGAGGCCCAAGAAGGGCTGGGGCTACCTTTTCAGATGATCCAGAAGGAAGAGGAAGGTCAGCAGGTTGGCCTCTGGGAGCGACAGCAGCAAGTTAAGCATGCAGCTCTCCTTTGCAATGGGGTCTGAAAGAGCTACAGAAAGGAGATTTTACTTTTCAGTCATACCGTGGGCTGGAAGCCCCTCCATTGTGTTGGGATATACCAGGAGCCCTTATCAAAGAGGACAGCACAGTGTGTGCCCACTGATGTCCTGGGTCACACAACATTGGAACTGGGGGTGACCCCCCTCAAGGGGGCCAACAGCACCGTGGGCAGCAGAAGGGACCAGGCAAGCTACCCTTCTGGCCAACTCAGCCATTCCTGCCTCCTGCTTGGAAGGGTTCAAAGGAGAAGCCTGCTACAAAGCAGAATAGGGGTTGCAAGGTGTTAGACTCTTATCACTCTCTAGTCCCATAGTGCCTCTCCTGGCAAGGGGATCAGGTACTCTGCTGAAAGGTCCTCAGAGCAGGATGCCCTTCTGGACACTGCTGTCTAAGCTGATTAGAGTTGGACTGGGATTGAGCTATGCTGGATGAGGCTAGGACCTGGGTGAAGCAGGCAGGGTGGGTGCTCCAGCGAGAGCCCCACACCCAGTGCTGTGCAGAACAGCTTCACCCTCTGAGGGATGGCAGGCAGACCCTCAGGATGGGCAGGCGCCTTCCAGGACTGCCTTAGTTCTCAGTCTGGGCAGAAATGCAGGCCATGGAGAAGAGGACACACTCACTTCCCCTGCCTCACCGTTGACCAGAGGAGGGAACACCAAAAGAGGTGGGGAGACGCCTCCCAGGCTCACCAATGCCCTCTGTGAAGTTGGGGTAGAACTCATCAGTGAAGAGGGGCTCAGGCAGCTCTCGGAAGTACAATTTCAAGGTCCCAGCGATGGCATTGACATCCATCTCACTCATCATCACGGACACGTCCTTATTATCTAGAGAGAGTACAGAAATGAGGCGCGGCAGGCTCAGGACCCATCCATCATCGAGTTCCATTCTCCCTGTCTGGGCAAACACAGCCCCGCTGACCACATTTTGGGCTCCTTCCTTTGCAGTGGCTCATCTCACTTGCTCTAGCCACCCAACCCAGATACCTTGTCCACACCTCCCCTTTGTGCAAGGTACTACAGGAGGGCTATGGGGTCACTGGAAGAGGACAGACCAGGACCCCAAGTAGAAGGTAGCTCTACCCTGTGGTGATGGACTGGCTGCCAGCGACTTCTGAGAACAGGAAGAAGGTTAGGACTATTGGTTCCACTTCTCTGTTTAAATCAGCACATTCCCTTTGGGCTCATGTGACCACTGGTCCGTGGTACCACAGGCCAGGCCCAACCTGGTCACCTAAAGGGAGCTGCAATTGTGGCAAGGTCACCCAGGGACACCTGGTCTTCCAGGCTCCAAGCGAGGGAGGAGGCAGGCACAGCCTTGGCTCTGCACCTTCTACTTTGAAGGCTTTCTGGGGGGCCTGGGAACCTTGTCTGGCAATTGGGGCCATTCCGTTGATTTCACAGCATGTGAACGCCAGGGGACCCTAAACACCAGCAGGGGCTGGGTCACCTTGAAACCTTTTGTGCTACTTCAGCCTCACAGTGGACAGGTGGTAGCCACACTCTCACTGACCCCTGTGTTTTGGTCAACACCTCTTTCCTGTAAGCAAGCCAAGTCCTGCATGTGGCTGTGCCTGGCCCAACTCAGCAAGAACCACACATGCAGGGCTAGGATGAGTTAAGCCACACCTCGAATGGGGACACCAAGTCCCAGCACTACCCCGTGAGCCCCAGACGGCACTCACTGACGTCAAAGGCTGCCTTCAGTGCCTGGATGTCTGTGGCCACTCCAGACACCCGATAGATGCCCACTTCCTCCATGCCCCGCCGCTCGATCTCCTCCACACACTGGCGCACGATGTAGGGCACCTTGGACCTCTCCCTCCTACAGCAAAGAGGAAACACACTCAGGATCTGGCAGTCTGGGCCTGATCCCCAGGGAGAGCAGGCAGTCGTTGGGGATGGAGGCCTTCCAGGACTGGCCTAGTTCACAGGCCCCCTCCATGTATCATCACTTCTTTCACACCTGGACACTGGGAAGGGAATAATGCACCTGAGCTTGGGTGCACAGTCTTTTGCAAATCTTCCCTTCACTCTACAAGCTCATGATCATTAGTGCTTGTATCTAAAGGAGTCTTCCCCAGAGCTCTAGGGAGCCCTGAGCCACACATGCTCTGTGCAAGGTCAGGAGGTCTTTGGGAGGAAGGGCCTGTGTCCCCAAGAAGTGCTCTCAAACCAAGACAGAGCTCTGGTCTGTGTCAAAAGGCTGCAGTTTGCCAGCATTCAGCAGGACCGCTGATTATGTGAACTCCCAGAGGAGAGAAAACCCCGTCACTGTGCATTTTTGGGACTCGTGGGAAGCTACCCACCGACCGCAGGAAGAGGGACATTCCTGAGCT
The DNA here is from genome assembly GCA_004024945.1 of Uropsilus gracilis. NCBI lineage: Eukaryota > Metazoa > Chordata > Mammalia > Eulipotyphla > Talpidae > Uropsilus > Uropsilus gracilis. The sequence goes on from PVHY01016049.1 coordinate 32,000, forward strand.
GACTAATGGGAAGGAGTTTGGCACATAGGCAGTGAAACACAGAGTATTCCATGGGCCCCAGAGGATCCTGGCCATGTACTGTGCTGTGAATGGAGAGACACAAAGTCAGAAACACTGCTTCAGAAACACCTTGGGTGTGGAGAGGTGTAGTAGGGACAGAGACGCAACAGCCCAAACCCCCAACCACTCACTTGGTGACAACAGCAATCTTGACACCAAAGACCCCCGTCTGTTTTCGGGAGGGCATTCTCTTCAAGCTGAACTCCCTGCTGGTGAACTTGACTGAGAGTTTCACTTCAATCTGAAGGAGAAAGATGGAGCATGGTCCTCCCACTCTTCTGGTGCTCACAGTTCCCACACAATTCCCTCACAGTCCTCACAGTTTCCAGGAGCCCCTGGGTCTTGGCAAATCTTTCAAACCCACCATCCTCAACCCCATACTTCCTGGCAAGGAGGCCAAGTACCAGTGTGGATGGCTGCCCTCCAGTCCAACAAGAGCTAGGAATGGTCAGGGACTTAAGGACTAGCTTCCGCAGAACATCATTCCCGTTCGCCACCCCCCCCACTTCCTCCCACCACCCCCACAACCACACTGCTTCTGTTTCTTTCTGAACAGTAAGAAACTTGACAAAAAGTACAGAGTAATATAAGAAAAAGCCACAATTTATCAATTATTAACAATTGGCCCAGACCATTTTTTGGTGATGGTAGTGTCTTTTTTTAAGGGTCTACATCCTTCTGGGGCACCAGACTAATCAGGGGTATTAGTTTCTATGGGCATCCCAAAGCTGACACCAAGGTGGCATTAGTTCAGCCACGAAGCAGACATCTTTGGGCACGTAGGGATTCTGTTCTAAGAGTTTCTCCCTGCCCCAGCCACGCTCCCTTCCAGGCGTGGCCCAGGTTGAGTGTCCCTCTAACTGCCTGGGAGGGAATCAGGGCCACCCTCAGTTCCCAGGAGTGGGTACATACCCCGTTCATGGCGATGACGGTGCGCTGCCAATCTCTGTCCTGCAGGGCCTGCGGGTCCAGCTGTAAGCAGGGATGGTGATTATCAGAGGCCCCAAAGGCAACAGCCCAAGTCTGCTATTTCTCCACATCTGAGCTGGAATTACAGCCAGACTTAAGAAGCCCAGGGGGTCCAGAGGGAAGAAAGGACTTGCTAGAAACCCCTGGCCCTTAGAGTTCTCCTGCTTTTAAGACTTTTGTGGCCTGGGGTCCAGGCTCACCCTGACAGCATGGTGATGGTTCAGGGGCACTGCATTCTGCCTCTTCCTGTGTCCCATTCCTAATGGAAACTAAAGTCCACAGAGCAATTCAGGAGTGGAAGCACTTGCTCCCATCACCAATATCACACCTGCTTCACACAGTTCAGTAGAGGCTGAGTGATTGGTTTAAGTAATATTTTGGCTAGTTCAACTTTAGTATCAACTTCCCAAGGGCACGGTATCCAAGACTAAGAACTGAGACACCACTTTCTCCCTTAGCCGCACCAAGTCACCTAAGTCAAGTCAGTCTATTGGTTTAGAGTCAGGTCCAGAAGGACCTAGAACCTGGCCCCAAGTTACATAACTGGAGGAAGGTCCTCTGTAGCTCCTCTAACTTCCACCCCCACCCCCACCCCCACCCCAGTGCCATTCTGTAGGACCACGCTGTTTGTCACCTATCTGTTGTTATAAGAAATCCCAATTTTTATGGTCAGGCTGCATGCCCCCCATCCACAAAGGCTTCATCTCCCACCTTTGGGGAGCACATGCTCCACATAAGCATATGAGGACAGATGGATGAGGAGGTCTTGTTAGAAAAATGCCTCCCTGGCTCTTATCAGCAGTCAGCTAGCTGCTCAAATTGGGAGCTGCAGTTCACATAGCTGGACTCCCAAGCGACTGTGATGTGAAGCTGGGAGGGGTGCTGCTCTGACACTACATGACCTGACACTCCTAAAATGCAGGGCTTGAGTGTCACCACTTACTGCGAGTGATGGTTCAAATCTGTTGCCAGAAGAGTTGCTTAAGAGCAGTCACCTTGCCTCAGGACTCCTGCACATACTCGTACCACACACTCACAATATTAAACACAGTGCCATATCCAGAGGGGCACTCACATTTACACATCTCACATTTCCCCATTCAAGGGACCTGAGTGCCGACAGTTGCCTGGGCCTTGTCCAGGTGGGGTGGTGGGATACAGGCCAGGTTGCCGCTGCCTTGCAGGTGTGTATGCCTGTCCTGACCCCGGGCCTGCTCAGTACAGTAGGCTCATCCCAGGCATACGTGGGGGGTGGGTCCATCTTCCCTCTGCTTCCAGGTACTACTGGTGAACATTCCAAGGTTATTCTGTATCTGTCCCAGGAGGCTCCAAGGGACCTCCACTAAGGGGCGAGGTCTGTCAGCCAGTCAAAAGCACTCAGAAAAGGACACCTAGCCGGGCACGGTGGTTCGTGCCTGTAAGCTTCAGCCTATGAAGCGGCTGGGGCTAGGGATCACAGTTCGAGTGCTGCTGAGGACAACATAGCAAGACCTAGTCCCCAAAAAATAGCTGGGCATGGTGGCACGCACCTGTAATCCTAGCTACCTGGGAAGCTGAGGCTGGGGATTGCTTGAGTCTGTGGTAACC